>JAPYZO010000890.1:0-60519 GCA_030522905.1 Torymus flavipes | reverse complement strand
TCCTTATGGAGCTTGGACGAATCCTGATTCCGGGGAAACGTGAAATAGCAAAAGATTGTCATAGGGGGCAGCACGAGCCGAGTGATTAGAACTGCGCACCTACAATCAATGTTGTGTGCATGGATTATGGAGTAAGGACCGTCAGTGCCGCGAAATTCTTGCAACGACCACAAGGGGTGACGATCAATAATTTATTTGTAAAAAAGAAATACGCGCTTTTGGAGAAAATGAGATACGAGGGATAAGAAAAAGCAGAGGCACATACGTGAAATCCAATTTATTTGCGTTTACTAAAGGAAAAATCATGTTAAACACCTTCTTGTGCAGACAAGCAGAGTTCGGTATGGATGACAGCCGTGAAAGAGGTGTGTATTGCTAATCCGTGTGTATGATATGTATACCTTTACGTTCTACTGCTTACACTAAATTTTATACATATAATTCGATATTATTTGTCATTACTTCAATATACTATACCTTTGATTAAACGGACATTTATAGGTTTCCAATTTTTTCATTCTTCAGGTTGCTTTTTATATCATGAGATAAACGTAAAGCTTGTTTAAAGTACCTTTTTACGTTTTGTACGTGACAGGTTATAGATATGTAATATATTTACGATTTACACTTATATTTGTGGATGCGCTTTCACCAAGTCTCACTTTACTTATTTTACACTTATAAGTTACAATTAAGATCACTTTACTTTTCTTCAGAAAGTGATATTGTCTTACAGCCGTATTTTAAATGAGTAAAACTAAATTTTTATGCATGCTGTCATAATCTCACAATTTATTATAACGTCAGTATACTAAGTATCAAACTTGTAATCAAATATTGATTTCAATTAGTTTCATGAAACAATTTTTTAAATGCAAGAATTGAGTTAAATTAATGAAGGTAAATTTTTTTTATAATATTTAAAGGTGGACCAGAATGAAACAATAATCATGCCTCATGGCTGGAGGCGTTAATACTAGAAATAAACAAAATGAAACACTAGTTCGAACAGGATTAAGTTTATCATCTAATCGTCACTCCCATTTACATTGTAAATATAATTTGATAAAAAGTAAACGGATTGATGATCAAGAAAGACAAAAGTTTAAGCTTCTTTATTTACGAAATATTAATAGATTGCAACAAGATATAAGCAAGTATGTAAGGATATTAATATTCTGAATAATCAGATAAATAAACTTTTTTATTTTTTTAGGATAGTTAATGAATCTCTACATTGTGATTTAAAAATCATACATAAACATAAAATAATATTCACAAATGAATGCATCATTAGAATCAGATCACCATGGTTCTATAATATAGTAAGACCACACTTATCCTACAGGAATGAAACTGCTCTCTGTTATATTAGACAACCTGGAATTTATCGACAAGTTAAAAATTTTGTAAGGTACTGCACAAGTTTATAAATATTTGAAGCACAAAATACAAAGTATCTATATAGACACGTGCTTGACGCTGAGATAATGTCTACATTAAGACTAATGCTTTTTATCAGAGTGCTCTGGCACTCCTTGATATTTATGATATAGTATGTACTTGATTTTTTAAAGACAAGTATTTTATTTTCATTGCATATAATTGTGTAATATAATTAGTATTTGATAAAATGATAAGAGCTTTGTGTCATCAATTTTTCTATCAAAACTTAAAACCACTTAATTTCCTCAATCATCTTGAATTTTCATTTTTTAAAATCATTTTTTATTATATAATCATATCTAATATATTTTCTTTTAAGAAGACAAAAAATTTTTTATTGAATTATATACAAATTTTCTTGATATTAAGTATGCAGTAATCTTATAATTTTATCTTTCAGACTCCTTTACACCAACTTGGATATTTCACAGTATGAACAATTTCTCATAGATATTATAATAAATGATTCGGCTACATTTTCTGGAATTCCTAGAAAATCAGAGAGGTCGGTTTAAAATATACTTATTCTTTTCATAAAAAACATTCAAAAAATTGTATTAACCTCTACAATATAAATGTTTCTTTTAGAGAACATTTTTATAATAAAAACCTTAACTATTACATAAGTCACTGTTCATTCAGAAATGTGATCGACAAAATTTCATCAGAAAACAGTCCTACATCATCAGATATGGCAGACTCTGGATTAGAGACAGGATCAATGATTAGTCCCCAAGAAACTATTTCTGAAAATTCAACAACTGATTTAGATGAACCAAACGAAGCTGTCGTACATAAAAGTGGAAGTATATCACAAGCTTGCCAAGAAACTTGTTTCAATAACTTTCATACACATGATCCATCTAAAGGGATTGAGGGAATAAATGACGAAATTTCAGAATATGAAAATCGTGTGTTAAATGACCCATTTTATGAATCAAATGATGAAAGTGATAATGATGATAACCACCAGATTCATATGTACATGCCAACAACATCATTTAAATTTACAGAACCTCAGAGTACAACATTAAATATTGCATCTGGCAAAAAAATTGACGACTCATTTTTAAAAAGTGAGCAAATTGCTCAAAACGGAAAAAAACCTAATATAACTATAGAGGTAAATAAGAAACTGTCATTGTAGCCAAAAATATTATATACTTTGTGTGTGTGTGTGTGTGTGTGTATATATATATACACACACACATTCAGTTTTATAATAATATTTTTAGAATTCATTTCTTTTTTATAAAAATATCTTAAGGAAAATGAATGTGGTTAGGTTTGGAAATAAACTTTTGAATTAAATATAATTGTCATACAAACAAAAATAGATTTAAAATGGATATTCAACTTAATAAACTTTTTAACTTAACTTTTGGATATAATTTATATAAAAATATTTTTGTTTAGCAGCAGCAAGGAGATACAAATACCTCAGCAACAAGCAACTATTATTTCATTGATGCTTCCAGTTTAAATGATGACATAGATGTTCCAACAACAAATGTTGTTGGGTACCCAAATGACCTTAATGGAAGCTTAGCTTGGTCAAATCCTCAGTTACCTAGTAGTTGTTACATTCCTACATCTAAATCAAATAATTTTTTTATCAGTGACGATCCTTTTAAATTATCTCACCGAAAATCAGCTAATGTGCAAAACCAATATCAAGAAATAGTAGAATTAGAAAAAGATATTAAGCTCTCCGAATATCTTGAACCATTTACAGAAAGTCGAAAAGTTAAAAAATTTGATTCTCAACAAATACAAGATAATTTAAATGGATGTAACAATACTAATAAAGAATCTTTGGTAGTAGAAATAAAGGAAGCTGATAGTGGAGAAAGTGCTCAACATTCACCCTGTCCTGATAACACAAAAATTGACAGCGTACAAAAAGTCCAAGAGAGACTAAGCAAAATTGACTTAGATCTAGATTTAGAAGAACAGCAGAAAGAAGATGCAGAAAGGAGACCATCTCTCATTAGAAGAAATACTTTTGAGTTGGATGCAAATGACGAAAAATTATCAAGTCTTCGACAAGAGTATGAAAAGCGACAAGGGAACCTTGTGTTTCAAAATTCAATCACTCAATATTCTCAACACCGAATCGACGGGGAGCCTTATTTTGATCCTTCCGTTACCTGCAGTTCAACTGTTAATGATACAGTTTCACAATCTGTTTCTCAAGTTGCCATTGCAAGTTCTTCTAATTTTGTTTTAGATAAATATGATCTTGATACAACTGAAAAAGAGAATAAGCTCTCTACCACAAATGATGAATGTGCTGCTCATTCCATAGCTAGAAGTGCTAGTGATAAATTTTTAGTAAACTGTGAAGCTGAAGATGATATTGCTTTCCAAAGTTTGCCAGTTACGATTAATGATGAATTGGGCATTAATTCAACTAAATCTAAGCTAAGACGAAATGAGGCTGCACCCATTATTTCAGGTGGATCGAGTAGTTCCGATTTCCAGAAGCCCACTGACAGTCCAATCGTAAAGCGCAAAACTGAGTCAACTCCGATTGTTTCTGGTGGCTCTATTGTTGTGTCTGAGACTCAAGCGAAAGACAAATTTAAAAACAAAAGCAATCATATGTCTTCCTCTATGACGGCTTGGGTTGTAGATATGAGCGATTGTCGAAGTACTG
Organism: Torymus flavipes; assembly: GCA_030522905.1. NCBI lineage: Eukaryota > Metazoa > Arthropoda > Insecta > Hymenoptera > Torymidae > Torymus > Torymus flavipes. Next base: position 56,414 of record JAPYZO010000890.1, on the reverse strand, counting down.
AAAAGCAGTCTTTATCAAAGAAAGCAAAAGAATCGCAAGCTCTCATGTCTTCAAGCTTTTCACCTCTGACAAATTCCGAGAAAGAGCAAAGCAAAGAAAAAGAGCAAGAAAAGGTGCAGCACTCAAGTTTAGGATATTTCGTTAATCTTGACGATATTAAGAGTCCCAGAGAAAGCGGAAAATATGAAATACGTAAGCACAGACGACGTCCAAGCGATACTGGCAGCGAGAAAAGTTATTGCGAATTTTTTGTTGATTTATCAGATAAATCATCACCGAATAAACTGACTAGCAAACAATCAGAGTCTGTTGCTTCGCCCGTTGCTCCAAAACGAATACAAGAGTCTACAAATGACAGTAAAAGAAATATGTTTTCTATGTTTATAGATTTGAGTGAACCTGAGACCCCGGCAAAGAAAAACGGTGAATTAACGGCAGCTTCCTCTTCTAAGTTCGTTGACGAACAAGCACAAAAGAAAGACTCAGACGATCAAAGTACCGAAGAAAGAAAACCCAAGTCTGGCGTTTTCATGTTCATTGAATCAGATTCTCCGTTAGTGAGACGACGAACCCTCTCGAGTTCACGCCCTGCGTTCAAGCGACACTCGTGGAATACAGACAAGGTTAATGAGCAACCTACTCCAAGTGAACCATCGACAATTACAGGTAAAAGGGTACACAAGCGGGCCCACAGTCTCTCCGTTGATCGAGTTGGAGACTTTCGTAAGCTGCTGGGGCACAAATCAAGCAATTCTAGTCATTCGTTACACGAAACAATAAACAAGCTTGATCAAGTTGAAAGCGATGATTTAAAGCAGCAAAACGAAGATGAAAAAAGACATGAAATGGAGAGAAAAGAAGATCAAGAAAGGCATCAAAAGCAAGAGCAAGAAATGGGACTTTCGCGTGGTGTGACTGAAGATGCGTTAGAGTATGATTTTAGAGATACGCCTCCAAATTCGCATGTTGAAATTATGACCGAAGAGTTACTAGTGAGCTTAAAGAATCGAAATTATCAGGAGCTCGGTGCTGTAAATGAAGAAACGAATAAAAATACGAATACGAAAACTTCGACTCAACCGGACGAATGTTGCTCCGAAAGTTCCGAGACTAATCAAACGCGGAAAAGCGAAACCTTCGACATCAGCAGTAGTACTAGCGGACCGTCTTCTGCTAGCGATAACTTGGACTTTAAAGTGAATGACTTGCTTGACGCCACGCAAACCAAGTATGACATTTTTATCGATTAATAACAAATTAATACAGCGTGAAGATCTTAAAAAGATTTCCATTCTACAAACATTTTCTATTTGTTTACAATAATAATAATTATTATTTATTATTAATATTATTTCATTTTTTAACCAATAAATAGATATATTTTAAATTTTAATTTCCCGATAGTTTTAACGGGATTAGCTAGAAATAAAATGACTAAGGAGAAGTTGTTATTGATTGAAGAAAGCTTGTAATTCTTGGAATTGATTATAATTCAAATCACTCCTTAATAATAATACCTATATAATATATAATTCATAGTCTTACAAAAGTGTAGTATTATCACATTGTAGTACTTATTATTAAAGAAGTATATTTTTACTGTTTTAGATTAGTTACGACGAGAGCTACTAAAAACCAAGATATCAGACTGCGAAGTAACGAAAAAGTTATCAAATCGAATTTCACGAAAACAGCTACTCCGGCAAGTTTTGTCAGATTGTCTGATCTGGACAAAAGGCCGCTATCCCAAAGCACAAATGCAAGTTTTGGAGTTGTTACAAGTCACGTAAATGCATATCGTTTAAGTAATAGTGTTACTGAAACATCATGGATTGAAAGCAAATTAAGCGTGTCGACGAGATCTAATGAGCCATTACACAGAACACTATCTAAGAAGCTTCCTCTAAGTGGATCTCTCAAACATTCTGACAATTTGGATGAATTCGGTACTGAAGGAGACGCTGAAGCTTTTATTTCTGAATCAGATTTATCTAGCTTACAAAGCAGCATGGGTCGTTCTGGTCAAGGTAACATTAAAAGCAATTTGATCAACAATTTGCGGTAAATTACATGTTAATTTAATTCTATACAAAATGATTCGCAGGAAGTACTGAAGAAACAGAAACCTCCACTAGCTTTGCTCTAGGAAAACCGTATAACAGATTAGGAGAAGATTTATTAAGAATGTTCCTCGAAGAGATTAACCCCGACGTAACAATTGATGTCGGTGGGCGACGCATCAGAGCACATAAATGTATATTAAGTTCTCGTTGCCAATATTTTGCAGCTATATTGAGTGGTGGTTGGATTGAAAGTGCTGGTAATATTATCTCTTTGCAAGGGTATGTAAAAATATCAGCCTCTTAAAATATTCAATAAGTAATGATAAATTATTAAAATTATATTTATAATAAATCCACTATTTTATTTATCAGATATTCGTATAATGCAGTTCATTTTGCATTGTGTCACATATATAGTGGTGAAAGTTGTATCCCGGATAGTATAAGTATTGTTGAGTTAGCCACATTGGCAGATATGTTATGTCTAGAAGGACTTAAGGAGGTCATAGGTTTTACTTTAAAAGTAAAATACTGTCACCTATTCCACAAAGTAAGTACGAATATTTATACAATTTGAATTATATAGTTAAATTATTGTTATTTATGTTTTTTAGCCGTGCACTGGTTGCGCTGTAGGTGTCCTAGAATGTATGCCCCTGGCAGCAGCTTATGGTTTAGATGAAGTTTATAGAAAGTCCCTTAGATGGGTGACGCGACATTTTGTACGAATATGGCCATCAAAGGAATTCGCAACCTTACCTAGAGAACTCATGGACAAGTGCTATAATCAACATATAGTTCACATGGTACAAATAAATTCTTATACATATCAATTTTGGAAATAAAAATAAATATACTAACAGATTTATCCTATTTGTCAAAAAAAATTTTTTTTTCAGTCTACAGATAACGTATTACAAACTATAATGGATTGTGATAAACTTTTGACTACATTGCCAAACGTTCGATGGGCTGAACCAGTATTCCGATTAGTTTCAAATCTTCTTGATGCTTCTATGAAATATTTAACTGATAATTTTTCGACTATGCTTGGAAATGAAAGTTTTCAAAGTTTGGACCGAGAATTAACTTGGAATATCAGTCGTCTAGAAGATCACCTTTTAGCAGCCGCCGAAAGATTGCCACCCGAACAAGCTTGTAGAGCTTATTCAAAACTTGATAAAATGTTTAATAGTATACTTTTAGATGATATTCAACCTACAAAATGCAAATGGAGTCCCATATTCAACAATTTAATGAATAAGATAAGAGGACATGTAGAAAAATGTCTCGTGCGGGATGCTGCTCGTGCAGCTAGGACTAATGCCTGGTTGAAAATGGATTTGGAACTTCGCCGACGAATACAAGAACTTGCTTGCCTTGTTATATTACCTAATGAGGTGCCAACTAAAAGACCATCAAGACATTCTAATTTCTTAAAGGTAATTCATTAGATTTTACTTAATATTGAATAAATTCATTTTACTTTTCCGATTTTATAATTCTAATTTTATTTTTATTTAGGAACCAAAAGAACGTTTAGAACAACCAAAAATACCTATTAGTCGGACTCCACCTAATAGGAATTTAGACTTAAGGAGAGTGAAAATGGCAATTTCAGAACACAATGACAGAACATCAAAACAGACGCCTCTTCTTCAAACTAGAAAAGTCATGAATAAACCTAAAACTGATCCACTAGAAAGAAAGCTACAAAATGATAAATTAAGCATTGACTCTAACAGTGTCTCTCGACCAAAATCGTGGCCAAATAAAATTGAGGTAGATATAATTGCATTATACAGAGTTCAACTTATTTTATAAATAATATCGTTATCTTGTTTATCATTTATAGGTAAAGTCAAGGTATTTAGAGCCTAGAAGCAGGCTCACAGCCAAAGAACCAATTGTGCAAGGGACTCAGGAAAAGAATTTAGTTCAGCAGAGAAAAAAAATAATGATCTCATCATCCGATTCATCTCGGACTTCTAGCCCTGCAATGAAACGTGCTGCTGAAAAGAAAACGTTATCAAAAGTGAGTAAGGTTCCAATGAAAAAGGATGGTAAAGCTCTCTCCTCAGATAGTCTTACGGAGTCATCATCCCGATTAAGTATAAAGAAAGATGTCGCAAGTAAGAGTTGTGGAATTACGAGGCCAGAGTCACCCTCATTAAAAGCAAAGGAGAGTCTTGAAACCGGTTTATCCGTAGATTCATTAGCTGAATCAAAGAAAAAGCCGCTAGTGAAGAAAATGAATAAAATGGATACATCCATGTCCACGGATAGTTTGATGACTGATATTACTACAATAACAACGCCGAAGTCCATGGCAACCATTAAGTCTTCTCCAATTCTAGGAAAAACGAGCGGAAATATAAATATCAATCAGGCAAGAAACTATGATAAATTGAAAAAATCTTCACCACCAACGCAACAACGTAATACTCCCTCTGCAGTACGTAGGCCAGCTAGATCTTTAGAAAGTTCGACGGCAGCTAGTAGAAGTAGAACAGCTGCAACAGTTAATACATATCAGGGCTCTTTAAGTTTAAGAAGAAGTCTCTTAGATGCAGCAAAAGCACCTGACATTCCTAGCAGAGTCCTGAATACTGCAGCTATGACACGAACTAATTTGCGACAAAGTACTCACTCAGTACGATCATCTTATGCAGGTTTGAATAAAACTGAAAAGTGTGAAAGAAAGGACGAATCTAACACTAGTAATCAACGATCCAGTTCGAGTCCTGCGAGCAAAAGATCGCCAAAGTCGAATGTTAATTCTAGGTTGACTAAATCTAGCATTGCTACAAATAAACAGAAGGCAAATAAAGTTGAAGATAAATCCTCTAATAAAGGCAAGTCCCAGACTAGTAATGGCGCTGATCGAGATGGTCCCAAGTTCCTTAATCAAAGTTCGAGGTCAGGTACATTTTTGAAAGACGAGCCCACAATTTTAAATAAATCAGATATTGAGACAGCTGCCATCGATGTCTAATTAAAAATCGAATAACTTTAAAGTGCTAATAATGTATTTGTACATTGCATTAGTGATCCTCTATAAAATTACAATTCTCGTAAATCATACATCGTGATGTAGCTCAAAGAAGCATATCAACTTCTGAAAAGTTGGTCGATTGCATGAAAATTGCATTTTTAATAGAAATTTCATAGAAAATATGATAAGAAAACGAATTCTTGTAAATTTTAATCATGAAGGAATTTGAAATCGCTACTTGAATTTCGTACTATTTATTAGTAATAATTATAATAGTTATACAAAAGTTTTTGTACGCAATTATATTTCATTAGCTTTATTTAATTTATAATTTTTAAATTGATTCTGAGCAGGAAAAATTTAAATATCCATAAAACGTTTTTTATTTGTTGAAATTGAAATCTTGATGCTTCTTTATTCCATTATTAATAACGAAGTATCAGTTGATTGTCTATTGTTGAAACTTTATTAAAGTAAAAAATTAATGTTATAAAGTGCTTAAATTTAAATTATTTACATATATTTAATCTGTGGCTGTTATAAAATTACAAATATAATTTTTATATAAGAGCAGATTTGAAATTTATAAGAGATGAAAGATGGTCATTAATGCAATTAGAAATTAATTTAATTATCTATTATACGAAATATGTAAATTATAAATCTAGATATTTCCTAATAAGAGGGTAAACAAATAAGTGAACGTGAGTCATTAGGTGAAGATTGAAATCGTTGGTTCTATTGGTTTTGCTTTAAAACATTTCGGACTATATAGGTCTTCTTATAAGGGAAAACAATTTTTCCCTTAATAGTAACAACGTTGCCATCCATACATCTATATAAATCTATTAATCTGACTCTTAAAATAATGCTATCAACTTAAATTTTTTTATATTTGCTGTACATCTAGTTTATTTTATTAATTTACAAAATTTATATACCTATATTTAATAATGTACATTTCTATGCAATATTTATATCTAGTCATTGCGATATATATTTTAAATATTTACTTTTATGTAATGTTAATAAATAATTGAAAAAGTGTTTAAGAATAAAGAACGTTTTTTATTTACAAAAACCTTAAATTTAATGATAAAAATACTATGTAGTGTACCTAAAATCTATTATATATTATTCAATTTGCAAGCTGTATCTTATGTTCATAAACTAAACATCTAATAATGTTCCTCTTGTTTTTTTAACATCTGTTGGTGGTGGTAATGCAATCTTTCGTTTATTCATACCTTTCCTTTCCATTTGTTTTTCGATAATTCTTGCATTGTTTGCATAAGAGTCTGCTACTTCTCTCTAAAAATTATAATAGCAAAAAATTAACAATTTAATTTATAACAATAAAAAATCTTAAAATATTAAAAATATGATAAATTATGAATTTTTAACATGTGCAGTCAGTGTCTACCATTAATATTAAATTTATAGAAGTTAGACAATAATTTTAAGATATAAATATATAAATATAAGATATAGATATAAATATAAATAATATAATAAATATATAATAATAAATCTTAAATATAAATATAAGATATACTTATATAAATATAAGAAACATTTAAAATTTAAGAATATAACTTACCGCTTCAATTTCATCTTCTTCTTCATCGATAGTAGAAACTGTAACGGAACTGAACTTTCCCATATTTTTAGTATGTTTAGTCACCATGACTTTCTTTGGTTTTTCAACTTGCACTTGATTATAAATATCAGTCATTGGACCTTCTCCTGAGCTTTTAACCACAGAACCTTTAACGATAAACACTACATTTGGGGAGGATTCATGCTTGTAGTACAGAAGTAAGCCACACCTGTACACAAAAAATTGAATTAGGAACACTTAATTCTCATAAAATAACAAAACTTATAAATATATTTACTTTTTGCATTTTTTCCGATGTTGTTTTTCAATTCCTTCTGGTCGTTTCAAATACGTGATTTCATCTTGTTCAAAAGTCATTTTGTGGGCATGTTTACTTCCATCAATTATATGAGCACCATCTCTTTTGCGAAGGGGTAACTTTTCCAAAGCACAGTCTAAATAAAAAAATAACTTTAATGTTTTTATTGTATAATAATACATATAAGATTGTAAATAACGTAAAAATAATTACCTAAGATAAGAGTCATTTGTCCACACAAACAATAATAAGTATGTAAAGGTTTTTCCTCGCTATATTCTTCTTGGTCTTTCGTATCAGAACAAACTATACTTCTTGACACTACTTTCGGCATTGCTTATTATTTTAATATATTTTTTTATGAAAAAATTCGAAATTATTTATTAGCAGAAGTAGAAAGTTAAACTCGTGTATTCAGTAATTGAGTATTGAAAATAGGTAACTAAATCTTTCATCCCTTTTATTAACAAAAAGAATTATGTTTCAGTAGCATTTTGATTTCTAATCGATAATTATTAACGAATTAACAAATGGCTGTACTTGCTACTGATGAGTATTTGACGCGCATGCGCAGCTCTTAAATCTGGTCCGTACGCCGTAGAGTAGAGATCTCCGCACTCCGTATAGCGGCTCTATCTACATACGCGCTATAGTCGCAAGGTGCATAATAGTTGCTATATAACCATCATTCTAAATCACGCATATATATAGTGATGATAGTAAATGTTATAGATACTACAAAATTAGATCCTTTTATAGAATCAAAAAGAGAACACGAATTGCTGGTTGTGGAGCGTACGTATGTATATACACGAAAATAGAAGGCCTAGCCTAAGTTCTGATGTTGCGTTGACTAAAATTATATATGGCATATAGGATCATCTTATAGTGTTCGCTTGTGCATGTTTGTCAATCAAGAGCCATATGTGCGGGAGGCGGCGGTAGCTGCGAAACCAGACTACCCAATAGTAACCATAGCCAGGCGGCAGCGATCGTGCACAGCACAGCGCACGCCAGACGCGGCAAATAGCGATGCGCTGACCAATTGACGGATAGTGACGATGCCAGACTTGCTGTAGTTTACGTCCATCATCACTCCATCATCATCCGGCTTTTTAGTGAATTGTTAGTTTCCCGATTCTCGGTATTTCATTATCTCGTACAGCTCGCTATCCGACATCACAAGTAGTATGCATTCGCTGATGATCTAGCGATTGTAGTTACGATTATTCTGCCAGACGAAATGCGAAATGCACCTGTAAGTCGAAAATATCTGCCGCGTCAGAACTCAACCAACTGCAAACCCTCATTTACTTTACAGTGCCAACATGGCAGCTGCTTTAACAGTCGAACAAGAACAAGTAAGTTTCTCGCTTATTTCCAAAATTTAATTTAATATTTTACCCGTTTGATTTCACCTAACCTAGTTTGTCTCTCGCCTTTTCCTTATAAACACTAATTAGCATTCAATAAGTATCGTCTTATGAATTTTTCTCACTATCTAGATATTTGCATTTATCTACCTATCTACTCTTCAAGGTCAACTTAATAAATTTTGAGATATTAAGTAGTTTTTTCTTTTTTCGTTAAGTTAATCTAATTTAACATTTTCATTAAATTGACTAGAAAATTTACATAAAAATTTAATATAGCTTATAACGAAATCAAAATGATGTGTTTGAAACACCTAATCTCCAGAAAAATGCATATTTGTATTTAATAGCAAAGCAAGAGCTACAGGTGTCATGCCTTACATGTGTATACGATAGGTCAAAAATGCTTTTGTATACTTAAGCTTCTTAAAATTTGAATGTAAATTTTTATGATAACCTAGACATATTCTATTATTAATTTTTTAATCTATTTTAAAAGATAATTAATTATTAAAATGTTAATGTCTTTAGGCAACCAAGGAATTTATTGAAACAGTCAACAAGTCTCGAGCAGGACGGCGGGCTAGTCCAGTTTCTTGGAGTACAGCTGTTAAATTTCTAGCAGCTAGAAAATTTGAAGTAAGTAGAGCTCTGGCACTATATGAGCAACATGAGGCAACAAGAAAAAGAGAAGGTTTAGTCTCCATGCAACCAACTAAAGAGCCGCTGTTGAGTGAGCTGCGAACTGGAAAATTTACAGTTTTGGTATAAAATTTCTAATTCATAAATATGAATAAATACCAGCTAATGAGTAGTGAGTTTGTAAATTTTCTTTTAACCATTTTAGCCATCTCGAGATTCTACTGGAGCAGCAATAGCTATTTTCACGGCACACTTACACCTTCCTCAGAGTACAACACATCAAATAACTTTGCAGGTATATTAAAGTATAGTAGTAGGATGCATGATAAGGACAAGGTAAGAGACTAACAGGAAAATCGTTAAATTGTGATTGCAGGGTGTCGTTTACCAGCTAGATGCTGCTCTGGAAAGCAAAGAGACGCAAAAGCACGGTCTCGTGTTCATTTATGACATGTCCGATAGCAAGTACCAGAATTTCGACTACGATTTGTCGCAGAAAATCCTAACGCTGCTGAAGGTGAGTGTCAACTGAGCGCGCGAGGGGTGAGCGCGCATGTGCAATTGACGTCTCGCTCAGCTGGGCCGCTTTTGGCGCTGAGCACGCTGCACGCGCGCGCGCACTTCGGACCGATTGATCGTCGCGTCCCTCTTTTCTCCCCCCCCCCCCCCCCCCTCCTGCTGCGGGGGCTAATGCTAATGTCGCGTGCGCGGGCGCGATATCGATTGGAACCGCTCGAGTCGCTGCACCGTCGTGCACTCGCTCGGGCTCGTGCGCACGCGACACTTGGCAGCTCCGAAAAATCAACTCACTGTACTCTTGTTCTCGCTGCCTGGCCGCGCACGATTGCAGGGCGGATACCCGGCCAAGTTGAAGAAGGTCCTCATCGTGACGGCGCCGCTCTGGTTTAAGGCGCCCTTCAAGATCCTGCGACTCTTCGTACGCGAGAAGCTGCGCGAGCGCGTCTTCACCGTCTCGATTCCGCAGCTGAGCCTGCACATCCCGCGCGAGTCGCTGCCGCGGCGCTTAGGGGGCAGTTTGGAGGTGCATCATGAAGCCTGGCTTCTCCACTGCCTCAAGTCAATGACGAACCGGGCCGGGCCCGAGCTTCTGGAGGTACGTATGTGGCGCTCGGCTCGCCCCCGCTGATCCAGCCAACGCTAGACGCTTGTGTTTCTTTCCAGGTCGGGTCCAAGCAGGAGATGGCCAATGGGCTTTGCACCACGGGCAAGGAGCCGCAACCGGCGCTGCAGCCCCAGCCAGCCAACAGCAGCAGCGGCAGCAGCCCGACCAGCCCGACAGCGAAGCCGCGGCCGGGCAGCGCGCCCGAGACCGAGCTGAGCAGCAGCAACGGCCTCAGCGGCGACGAGGCGCCCTCACCGCTGCAGCCACCCTCCTCGGCCAGCTCGGGCTTCAGCGACGACGATAGCCTCCATGGCGACTTGGGCATCCAGGCGGTCTCGATGGAGCAGCTCATAGAGACGATACATGCAAGAGGCCGCGCGGGACTCGTGGCCGAATATATCGAGATCAAGCAGAGGCCGCCGGAAGGCACTTTCAACAATGCCAAGTACGTGCTCTCTTTCTGCTACAAGCTGCTACTTTCAGAGCCTTGCATTTTACTAACTTACTTTTTACTCTCCTTTGTAGACTTAAGCCTAATGCTGCCAAAAATAGGTACACCGACGTTCTTTGCTTTGATCACAGCCGAATTTGTTTGTCTCAAGTTGACAATGATGCCACGTCAGATTATATTAATGCTAATTTCGTTGACGGCTATAAGCAGAAGAATGCGTTTATCAGTACGCAAGGCCCTCTCCCGAAGACATGCGCAGATTTTTGGAGAATGGTTTGGGAACAACAGACGATGGTTATAGTTATGACCACGAGGTAATTGTGTTATGACTTTTTTTATTAAAAAATTTCATTTTAAACAGTTAAATGATACTCATCCAGCAACATTAAAAGAACATTCATTCTCAGTGGTTTATAAAAATTATTGATTTGAATAATAAGAATTAATAATCCTTACTAAGAATTAATAAATAACCCTTACTTTTTTTTTAATGAGATAAAGATAAGTCAATCTAAGACATATGTCCATAAATATAGTTCTGCAAACATATTAAAAATCGGGTATGAGACTAGAAAAAATTCTGCAAAACAGTTTCAAATATACTATTCTTCTGTATTATTAAAAAATGAATTAGATATTTTAATTGTAAAAATTATGAATTTGAATTTAAAATAGAAAGTGATTTGATTTTATGAAGTTGAAAGTATAGAGTAAAGTGTTAATGTATAGATAATAAAGATAAAGTTAATGTATAAATGTCGACTAACATATTTGTTACTTAAATCAGGGTGATAGAACGTGGTCGTACCAAATGTGCACAGTACTGGGGTCCAGAAGCTGGTGATCAAGTTTCAGCTGGTAACTTCACTATTACAAGTCTTGAGGTTGACACCAATCCGGATTATACGATAACTAAACTTCTTCTTACCAACAATAAGGTAATTTAGTTATGTTATTATGCTTTATTAGATATAGCTACATTAATTTTTATTGACATATTTTAGTAATTTATGAATGTGATACATTTGATAATTACTCTATATTGCCGCTTTTAAAAGTTTAACATTCATTACTTATTCATCAAAGCCTCAGACCAGGCTTATAAAACATTTAGCACTGTTTAGAACAGTAAAGTAGATTTCAGGACAAAAAATTCCTCCTTATAGATGTAAAATTAGCATTAATAGAAACTATTAACGATACCAAAATACACTACCTCTTTTTCTTTTTTGTTTTAAAGTATCAATATACCATAATGATGCAAATAAATATTAAATAATAAAATTTATAAAATACAGTATTTGTAACTGCTATAATTTAATTAAAACAATATTTTGCTTGTTTTTTAAATTTATTAATTTATAATTTTGACATTGAAGATGTCAAAATGGGAAGCATATAACTTATGCTACTCTCATTCTGATTCACACACACATTTAGCCTACTTCCTTTTGTATTATATACAAGGTATTCAATTCAAATATTTTTTTTTATGATTTTCAGTCATTTTTAATAATTTTTTAATATTTACATAACTAGTAAGGTCTATCTCAGACTGTATCGTATTTTCATTAAATTTGATATATGGTGTAAACAAATAGTAACTAAAAACACTAACACTAAAAATTGTTGCAAAAATATCTAAAGAACAAATATCACAACAATGAATATGATCATTTTCATTTTCAAATCATGTATTAGTTACTTAAAGAAAACAGTTAAAATTTTTTACTTTACAAAGATTATATTAACAATTCTGTTGAAATAGACTGAAGAAACAAGAGAAGTTTGCCACATGCTGTATACAGGGTGGCCAGATTATGGAGTTCCACAGTCAGCTAAAGCCCTTTTACAGTTTCTTTCTCTAGTACGACAACAGCAAAATAAATTATTAGCCAGTAGGGGTGACACATGGGCTGGACACCCAAGAGGTCCACCAATCGTTGTACATTGTAGTGCAGGTATCGGGAGAACAGGTAAATAATAAAAACTATGAACAATTTTCAAATTACCAAACAAAAAAATTAAGATATAAACATATAAAAATAATAAATATTTATGTATTTGCTCGTCCATAGGAACTTTTTGCACCCTTGATATTTGCATATCGCGGCTTGAAGATACGGGAACTGTAGATATCCGAGGCACTGTTGAGAAAATACGAGCTCAAAGAGCATTTAGTATTCAAATGCCAGATCAGTACGTTTTCTGTCATCGTGCTCTTGCCGAGTACGCGCTTTCCCGGGGGATGCTTAGTCCTCAACACCTTGCCATGTTACCCCCCACTATTGAGGAAGATTCTGATTAGATTAACATTTTTATATTTATAGTCTACTCATCTAAGTAACCTTAACACGCCATTCGCACAACTATCCTCTAATAGTATGTTATATTTTTATTTTATTATCACCGTTTACTACCGTTTACTTCCATTCCTTTTTTTTCGCATTTATTTCGTTATTGAATGTAAAAGGGTAACGCTACATTGTGTTCAAAAAGAAAACTGATTCATCAACATGTCTCAAAATACGAAATATAAACATTAATTTGTCGAACAAATTAAAAATTTCAGTCGTGATATTTTATGAAAATTACAGTATTTTATAAAGATAGAAAAGTCTTTATTGTTGATGGATTGAAAATAGAAAAAATAATGAAAAAAGTATGAACCTTGATTATAGGCTCGCAGTAAATCCATTATTTTTTTCAATTTTTAAATCCAAACATTAGAATAATGTTTCTAAGCTTATATATGTAAATGAGACGATGCATAATGTACAAAATACTTAGTGATTTTGCTTTCCTTGACCATAATTTTATCAACTAAACAATTTTCAGCAATAGAAATCGTTTTTACTGAAAGCGCATACATTTTGTCATTTTCAAGGTTCGAAATATTTGATGATTTTTCATATTATATGAAATACAATCAATTTTCTACAAAGAATCTTATTAAAATTTGAATTAACTGATAAGCCTTTTAGATGAGTGACCAAAGATTATATTAGACAATTTTCAGAATTCAAACTTTTCCGCGTCATGATATTCAATTTCAATCATGGTTCCTTGTGCAATCTAGGGTTTTGATAAACGTCTTTGGATAAATAATTGAACATTACTTAAAATGTATGTAAAAATTAAAACTTGCATTTTCGGAGTAATCTGGAGAAACTCACTTAAGTGTCATTTTATAACACAAATTATGTATTGAAAGATATATGCAATAGGCTTTATATAGCCTCTTGTGAATTTTATGTAAACTATACTAAAATCATTAATGACAACAATCTGTACTATAACTTAATTATAGACTTTGTGATAATATCTGAGAGTCAAGTTCTTCCAAACTTATTCATTTTTTTTTACATACGCAATTCAAATGATTCAATCCCTATCAACAGTAGTTTTTTCAACAAATTAAAAACGTAATGACATTTTTATAAAAAAAAATATTAGTTTATTAGATTTTTAAAATACACAAATATAGTTTTAAGTATGTATGACCGTGGGTGTTTAGTGACATCTTTGTTTTTATCATCTAAACATTCCTTTTCATATTAATATAGATTTATCTAAATTATTTTCATTATAGAAATATAATATTTTTTATCATACGAAAAAAACTTTGAAAAAGAATTTGATTTTCAAATCAATTTTTTACGTTAATGAGAGTAAAAATTGCTTAAGGTGGCTCCGTTGTGTTGGACCGTAAGTATCTATGAAAAGCCTCGGGTGGCATCAATATTTTTTTTGTCAAATGACCGGTATTTTTATTTATAGTACAATATCATGTACTATATATATGGACCTATTATATATAAATTTCAATTTGGCTGGTGACTTGATGTTTTCATTACAAAATAAGATTTTGTAACTGAAATGCTATACTCTAGGTGGTTTTGTGAAAAAAAAAAAAATTATCAATTTTCATGAAACGACGAGGAAAAAGCTTTTACTCTCCCTAAGAGTCTATGGTAACAATTAAATTAAAAAAAATTTTCTCTGTGGTTCACCTGGTGATCCTACTTAAAAAATACAAATAAACTTAAAATTCGTACTTTCAGTAGGTAATTTTCTTATTTATCAACGTCACTCATTTGCCGAAGCCACCTTAAAAATTACAGTTACATGTACATTAATAATGAAAAAATTTTAAGTTTTTTTGCAAACTGATAAATTATTTATGGACTTCATAAAATATGTTTGGTAAATTTCGGTTTGTGGAATATGTATTATTAACTAGATAGCACAGAAACCTAATTTTATTTATTATAATATTAACTTGAGTGAGTCATCTCCTATAATACCTAAAAGAATAACCAGGTACATATTTTGTTTATGTTTGATCTCATAAATGTATATTGAACTTGGAAAATAATTCGCGAGTTTAACATCGCAAAATTATATATAGAGTACATTCTACGAAAATTGTACATAAGTTATCAAAATATATCTATACTTGCTGAAAGTTTGGTAACAAAACTATTCCTTAAATCTACTATGAAAAAATTCGTACTTGTCTGTTAATTTTTATAAAACTGTCCACTGGTCGTAAACCGTGTATAAATATCCATTAAATTTGTAAGAATGAACGTAAGAATGTGAATTTATAAAAGAAAATTCATGTAGGTACATAATGAGTGTCAATTAGGCAAAAATATTAGTAAAAGCTCTTGTACTGTACGTTATGCAGTTCAAGCTCCAGTCCACAAGATTGTTTTAGCTTGTAAGTTATTTATCTATAGCAAATATTCTTTCTTTTTATCTTAAAAAAGTGTATTTATTGACCTTATGTAAGTAACAATGCCAAACAAAGAAAAAGAGAATAATAAAACTAACTAAGCAACAAAATACTGAAATATGGGTACATCAGTGACGCATAATGATTTCAGGTGCCTTTCTCAGAGCAGCGAACGCTTACACGTCGCTCGTTCAAATTACTATAGATATAAATTTTTATAATGGATGTTTCACCGCATTTTCGCTATTAGGTGTAACGATCTTAAAGTTCCTGAATGAAATGTTGCAACAGAACCGAACTACGTGAAAATCGCACAATTAAATTATTTATTAATACTTTTGCAAGTTATTTGAATTTCATTAAAAAGCTAATCTTCAAATTCTTCCGTAATAAGTTACTGCACGAGACAAGGCACCAGTTACTGACACTAATTATTGCTACATAAGTTAATAGACTTCATTTATAATGAAGTTTGCAAAATCGTATGAATGATAACAAATAAATAAATCAACATAAACTGTAACTCTCTGTACAAGGCTTGATATGCATTATGTGCATATATGTATTGTTAATGTTATCTGCCTAAAGTCTGAAAACTTATAAATAAAAATATGTGATATGAGTACGTATGTATGTAATTTACACGTATGTACATACATACGTGCACATAGTTGAAGTAAAAAGTTGTATTAAATATGAGGAATTAATGTAAGAAAATAGAAATAAAGGTTAAAAATTGTATATAACATAAGATTAACTATTATAAACTGTATTTAATCAAATTAATAATTTAATATATTGCAGATATTAAGCAGTTATTAATTTCACTTTACAACCTAAGTATTCCTTAATTAATTTTCTTCTACAGTTGCAAATTACAGTCGAATATACAATTTTATGTATAAATAGTATAAAGTGGTACTTTCGGCCAGAGTATGGCGCACAATAGTATACTTTCCACGGGAATAAAATTGGACTATCCAAGTTTTTTCCTCTCTAGGTGCGTAATATACTATTTTGCCTATCGAGGCCGAAAATACAACCTTCGTGATCGAGCGCTGGGAGCAAAAGTGGTACTTCCAGCCCGCTAGGAAAATTTTTTTGTATAAATATTAGCTATTTATATGTAGTTTTGAATAATAGTAAGTGAAATAATTTCAGCAACATTGTTTAATTGTTTTTTATTGTTTACATAGAAATTCTTTTAAAACAATTATTTTATTAAGAATTATATATAATATTCATAGTCTACATTATGCTACGTATCATCATAATTATATATTTACAAAATTAGAGAGCAATGTGTTGTGAGTTTAGTACGGAAACCATATAACAATCATAACAAAAAACAATAACAGCAACAAACGTGGTGTTCACATCTTTTCTTATAAATAATCTAATTGAAAAACAAGAATCTAAATGTTTTTTTTACATAAGTATAGTTCGTTCTTGTACACGAATTTATTAAGTCAATTGTAATAATATACTGCAAAGTCACGTGAAAAATGATCAATTTTTTTCGGAACTTTTCATAAATAGAACGTCATCAACAATTTATGATACACAGTTCAAGCAACGAACTTATATTACTACGTATCTGTATTCATTTTACGTACGAAGGACGAGTCGAAAAAGTGAAAAACACCCTTGGATGAGCTTATCATTCGAAGCGATATCACAATAAAACGTGCAAGTGTCGATAACTTGCAGTTCATCTGGTTTATATAAAAATGAATAATTCGAATAATCATAGCCTTAGGTCGATTCGATGGATCCGCCGGCCAATTTACTAGCGTAAAGATTGAGTGCCTGAAATATATGAAATCGTGAAAAATGATCGTTTGAAATATCAAAGGCGACATTGATGAATAGATAATATAAACAAACCTTGTATATAAAGACATACTGCTCTCTTGTTTGAACGGCTCCGGCACGATCCCTTCGAATGGTATATACAACTCGGGGCACGTCGACTGTTCTAGTTATTTCGTACTGTCTTATACCTAAATCTACCGCCACGAGGGTACCAGTTCGACCGGTACCGGGGCTGCAATGTACCACGATGGGTCCTGCGGCACCTCGTTGCAATGCTCTCGCTTCAAGGAGCACTGCTATCAGCCCGGCCGCGTCAGTGGGGGCTCCATTCGCTGGCCACAAGTACCATACATGAGATACTTCTCGGAAAGTGTTGTTCTCCAAATTCTAAGGGTATGCACATAAATTTTCAGTTTAATTACGTTTCGTGCTGAATTCCCACCGCCACTTACCTTTAAATGAAGCGTCGAGATGGCATATTTTTCTTTGGCTTCTCGCTTTTTCAATGTCACTTGAAAGTCACCGTAGAGTCGATGGCAATCGCTCACTTCGAGTGGAGGTATGTATTCCGTACACTTCTCCACTCCATTCTCCACGAGATCCGTCAACATGATTATAACTTTGCACTGTTGTTCCCAAATCATGCGCCAAAAATCGGAAACTGTATTGTCAGTTGGCGCTTGACAGGCGATGTAATATTTATTAGCATTTTTCGGCCCCTATAAAATTCATATTTCAATATTAGTAACTTATGAATTAATGTAATGAACAATATTCAAGATATCATACCCGAACATAACTGGCGTTTATGTACTCCGTCAGGGGATCGTTATTGAGCCTTTGTAGAGGCACACGTGTTTCTGGCAGTGGTATCACGTTAGCGTATCGGTTTTTCAATTCGGCTCCTGCGGGAAGCTCATCTATTTTCGACGATACTTGCGGAATACTGGCGAATTCTTCAGCAATAGCGCCAGAGTCATCGCAAAATGCCGAGAGTCCAGCAAAATTCAATGGATGAGCTGGTATAGCGCTCTGAAAGGTCATGCCAAGGGTCACGTATAATTGATATTGCAAAAGTAATTTTTAGTTCTGATCTTTAAATGCTACTCACGGAGTCTTCGAAGGTAGGATTACCATAGCTACGCTTTGAACATCTGAGCGCCCCTTTACTACGTCTTACACTGTTATAAGCCGAAACACTATCTAAACTGTATGCATCTAAAGATACAGGACGGCATCGTTCTCCATAGTTAAAGCGACCTTGGCGTTTCCGCATAATAAACTGCATACAAAATATCAATGAATTCACATAATTTTAATATCTTGCTTTATGTTTGAATCATAATAACTTACAATTAATCCAGCTAATAAAATTAAACAAACGAACGCGACACAGGACACAATAACCACTGCAATAGCATTGCCTGAGCCAGCTTCTTGAACAAGGACAAAACTGTGAATCTACGAAAATAAAATATATTAAATATGTTTTAGAGTATGTACATTTTTTGGACTATTTTTTAAATATGATAATTAAACTGACTGTCAACGGAAAATCAATCGATGTTATTTCTTCATATAATCTTGGTAAATCTTTTGTCAGTGTTCCATCAAAGTTACCGTTTTCATCTACTACGTAAACTAGTACAGATGTTAGCGGCATTTCCGACATTAATGACGTTGGTGATAATTTGCCAAAGCATTGAGTCTGGTGAAAAACAATTCGTCCCGGAGATATTGGTCTGAAATCAAATAAACCCATTAATTTTATGAGATTTCTTACAACTAATATTATAAAAAGCATGGCAACACATCTCGAATTGAAAAAAGTATAGTTAGATTTTTATTCGCGATCTATTCGTGTAACGTGAATATCAAAAATGGAATTTATTTAGTTTTTAGGCATGTTATGTTACAACGAACTTTAGTAGCTATGGAATAACTTCCTTGTTTATTAATAAATTAATCAGAAAACGACAAATTAATTTATAAAATTAAATGGCTAATTCAAGATACTGATGTGTATATCTTCTTGAGGAGACATTTTAATAAGTCTTGTCAAATTTAAGATAACAAGATCATCTAGAACTATCTAAAAATGAAAAGTTATAATAAATATCTAATGTAATGATAATGAAAAATATTGCCATAAATTACTTTTCCACGCTGCTATTGACTAAGTCAGCAAGAGACTGACGTAAAACCGGCAGTTTTGAACAAACATCGTTCCAGGTGCCTTCGAATACGATCTTAATGAGCAAAGTGACGTCTTCCGGTGGGACCGTGCGAGGAATAAAATCGGTTGTGCTTTCCGAGCTCTCGTCTTGCCAAGTAAAAACTGAACTCTGCATCTCGGAGGTTGTCGTTGCCTTTAACAAAGTGTTAACGCTTGTTGTACTAGACAATTCCTTTGAAGTGGGTGACGTTGTCGTACTCGATGGCACGGTATTGCTCGACGTCAATGTATTTGCTGGCATAGTATTTCTCGAAGTCGTTATGGTTGTTATAGGTGTCGTTAGTAATTTAACTTTTGGCGTAGTAGCGAGAACTATCGAGGTTGGTTCCCAATCCGTAGATGCCGGTGTCACTGTTGTAGCCATAGCAGCTGTCATTTCTGACGATACTTCTGGAGTTGCTGTCGTGACTGTCGGAATTATAGTTGTCGCTCGCTCCTCGCTGCAATGTTCAAATTATGCTCAGTTCAAAAATTCAAAACTACTTAAGTAGTTTCTTGAGCTTACACATCACGAAATAGACAATTCGCATTGTTGTTAGTATTATTATTATTAATAGGTTCAGTGCTAAGCCCATTATGATGATATTTCATAAAATTTTATATATTTAGTTAAAATTGATTGAAATTTTAAATATTTCATTAAAATTTGGTAATTTTCTATTACGTGAAACCATAAGGTTTTCAAACATATTCGTATTGAACTAGTTTAGTTTAATTTTCATTTTATAATGATTCTAAATGTCAACGGATTCGTAAAACCTTTTGGTACAAATATGTACCACATAGCACTGACCCTGTTAATAATAAGTATTACACTACCTTCGAAGTATTTATTTAACAATTTGCCAATCATTGGAATATTATAGTATAAATATGCGGTATTATTGTCGAAAATCACGTAATCGTTGAAGTATATGTATTTAAAATATTGCTCTTATCATGCCGGAATATAGAATTCATTATAATAAAAAGCACTCTACTCAGTGATTGTAGTCATTGTGGCTGGTTCTTCCTCAAGTGTCGTTGTAATAATTTCTGTGCTCGTTGACAACATATCACTATTTACAGTGCTGGATTCCTCCTGCTGTTCCGTGATCGAACTCGATGTTGGGGTCATTGTTACTGGCGTTGTTGAATCTTTGATCATCGTCAAAGGCGCCGTTGCGTTTCCAATTTTGCTAGTTGGTAATTCATCACTGACCGTATTTGAATCTATAAAAAGCACAGTATGTGGTTAGGCATTTAGCTGGAGGTTAAAAGAGATTAAAAGAAAAAGAGACGAACCAGGATATGAAGAGGTATCTTGATTGTACTGAGTATTTTGAAAAGTGGAAGTAGTCTCATCAAGTAGGGTGGTAATGGTATCAGGCGTCGTGGAGAAATCAGAATAAAATTCATCGGTGGGTTGGCTCGTTGTGCTTAGAGGAGTGGTCGTTTCAACTTCGCTCTCGGTTTCCGTTTTGCTCTCGATTTCCGTTTTGCTCTCGAATTCTGATTCCGGTAAGGGTTCAGTCGCCGACTCGGGCTGAGGCGAGGAGGCAGACTCTGCGACGGAAACTGAAAGCGTGCCATTGAGCGCAACGACGTCCGCACTGCCTGATCGCTTCGAGTAGTGGGCATTGTCATCGGCGTGGTCCGTGTCAGGCACAGCGGCATCGCTAGATGCCTTTTTGTGATTCTGCGCTTGGTTCTGAGATTTATAATACGGATAAGGCTTCTCCAGCTGTTCATTAGCCAAGCTTGAGGTCTTTTTTGGGACGAATTTTTTCAGGCCTTCCTCGGCCTCGGGAATGGCATTGCTCGTTCTCTCCGAAGACGATATCAGCATAGCCTCCTCTGTAACCGACAAACTTGGATTTTCCGTCCTGTGGTCGAACGTATCATCCTGTGACGCAGCTGACCTTCCTTCGAATATGCACAGCAACACAATGCCTGTCGTATATTCGTTATTTTAATAACTTTCATTCTACTTTTATTGTTCGTACAATTTTACGATGAAATCTTTTACTTATTAAATATGAATATAGATATTTAGTTTTTATTTCTATATTTAAAAAGTAAAAAATAATGGAAGATAAATATATATATTTTCATGCTTCTTACATATCCAAAAAATTGGTTTCATCTTCATTTTCTTTCGGGACATTTCGCCGCTTCTTCGGTCTTCTCCCATGATCTACAAAATATGAGAATAAATAACTGAATTATAAAAAAAAGTACCTATTTGGTTTTTATAAAAATTCAGTAACATGTATAGCGTGTAAGAAATCAGCACACGATTAAGCAAAAGGAGAGTAAGAAGTGAGTTGTAATTTCTTGCATAAAACTTTTGTCTCGCAATGGCAACATGTTTTATAACTCTTGAATTTCGTTATCCTTGTGGAATACTAAAATGCAAAAAAGTGTGAAAAGGTATAAGAAAAAACAACTTTAAATGTAATACAATGTTTATATTTATATAAGAATAATTATATTTGTATGGACAAGAAACAATCTAATCAGATCTCAATTTTCAATTAATTATCTTTAGATTTTTTTATCTTATATGTAATGATATAAATTATTAAAATTTTTTATTCGCGCTATTGATTCTGATAAGAATTTGATCTAATGAGATCTAATTCGAACTGTGATTCTATTATTGCATCAGAAATACACGTTTAAATATTCCAATATCAACAAAGGATAAAACTGCTGAAGTAGCAAATGTATTCAAAATCTAACGTTTTGCATTTTTCATTTTAGATTAATCACGGTTTTTCCTACATCTGCGCGCGCGCGCGCGTGTGTGTATGTGAGAAATGAATGCATGTGTGCGTAACTTGTATGCATGTATGTATGAGCGTACGTATGCCATCATGAACGACAAGCTAATTTTTAAGCGTCTCACACCCGTTACCCATTAAGAATCAAAACAAGGCTCAGAAAAAATCGAGTGCGCATATTTCTTGCGTAATTGACCTGGTCTATATAAAATGAAAGTATGATTTCGTTAATTTCAAATTCTATCATCTTATCAAATTACGATCCGGATGTTAATCAAAATTTGTAATATACATATCCTCAATCCTTTTAACCCTTTCTGGGTTTTTTGCAACGCAAGAAATATAATTCACTTCAAAATTGGTATATGCACTTTTAATTAATACCAGAAACGCCATATCCGAAAATGATACCTAGTACATTTAATGAGTTCTTACGAATACTTTTTGTTATATAAGCTACTTTACTTGGACATGTGTTATTACATTAAAAATCATATCTCTTCCTTTTATCACAAGTCGCGAATATTTTTGTTATCAAAATGACACTTCTATTTAATTGTATTGTGAAATAATATAACAGTGATAAGAATACAAAGTGGGATAACTATGTGCACTGAGTGTCCCTGATCAGATCGTAGTTCTGGCAATGAATAAAGAAGAGACTTCCGTTGCTCTCGTATATACATGTCGTAACGAAGTAACTGTTTCGAATGTCGCATTTCGGGGCCTTTATGCGGAAATCTTTTTAGTCTCAACGAACATTGCAGCTCAAAAATGTCAAGTTTAGATAATTGATTGTGTTATTAATATATCAATTATCAATTATAATCAGAGTTGCTTTAAAAATGATTAAAAATTATACGAGATTGGTCACAAAATACATTTGTTATATCGCGTTTTGCAATGTTTCCTTAGCGATAATATATACGGCTGTCATAAACTATCTATGAAATATTTCGTTTGAAATATTGAAATTGAAAAATTGCAATTACGATCACGTGGAAAAGGAAGCGATAATTAATAATTAAGTTCGTTCAATGAAAAAAATGTTAGATTAAATTGATTTTAATTTTTAACTATCATAGATATGAGGTTTTGAAATATTATTAAAGTAATTTCTTTTTGTACAATAATTCTATGATTAAAAATTCGTTGGCAACTATGTATATATATTCGATTTATCTTATCAATTTTCGACATTGTAATAACTTATCTTTCACACTATCAATGGTTATGTGCTAACACTGCGTATAATATAAATTATACTTTTATTGTTAAAACTGAATTTACATATCTAGAATATAAAAACCATCTGTTACCTTTAAATGTAAAGCTATGTTGAATTGACTGTACTAAGATTGATCCCTATTTCAAATTTCTTCTCAAATTATTAGTATTTTTTTTTTCTCTTCATACACATCCTACATTTTTTATATCAGAAAGTATCTTAAAATTTATTGAAATTTCGCTGAAAAAGAAACTCGACATTTCCGCGTGTTTAGAAAGTAAACGAGATCAAATTCTGGCTACTTTTACGGTGATTTCAAATTCTTGTATAAAGTACAGATTAATTACTATAGTATCAAGTCATCATTATTTTTCAAAGCTTATTTCAACAAATAATAAAATAGTTATGTATTATTAAAGTATTAAAATAGTTACGTGGTATTCAATTCGATTTATATAAAATTTCTCGCGAAAAATAAAATCCAGTGAATAAAATGTTTTTAATTTAAATATTTTCAGCCCACGCATTTAGTTTCCTGGTAGTAAAATTATATATCACTTCTCAAAGACGATAGTGGCTATGAGTAATTCGAAATTTCATTCTTCGTTTATTATAAATTTATTTTCCTTGGAGTGTCAAATACGCGGAAATTATTCATTATTAAGTTTCAGTCGTGATGAGTAGTTCCAAAGAATAGAAATTTTTTAAAAGTCTGTATTCTTTTCATTGAGCAATTACACTTATATATTAATTAGCATTATGTGAAACTTTATTTTTTATGACACTCAATTCTTTGCAAATGTTAATGTGCTTTAAACGCTAGACGCACGCAACGATGCGCGTGTACTTACACATACGTACAAGAAACAATAAATAATTACGTTCCTCAGGTGAAACTATCCTACCGAGCAATTCTTTTCTTTTAGCTAAATAATGCATTTTAATGTCCGGAATTACCATTGAAACATAATTTAAAATTATAAAATGACAAACAAGATAATTTTTTGAACAGAGTTTCTTTTCGAGTTTGATATTTAATAGGAAACGATGGTGAACAGAAACGTTTTTAAAACGGTTTCTCCGCAAAGGAATGACTTTGAATTTGCCTTGTTTGTTTTTTGAGCCGCGTAAGCGGCACTCAAGGGCACGGAGTTTTTTTTGTTCGCTTGTAGGTATTTTAAAAGCTTAATCGAATAAAAGCAGTCGAATGTAAGGCGACGATAAGAGAGGATATAAATAAAATAATGGACAAGCGCATTGTATAAGAGGATTGGGAGCAAGTATGTATTGCACGTCAGACTAATGACGCATCCGCAGCCCGAGTTGTTCAGTATTATGATTTGTTATCGCGCTTCGTCGGAGGAATGACAGTGGTTGCGATCGGCGGGCGGGATTTCGCGTAGAAAGGCGATTTTTGCATAACTTCGCTGGCCGAACGATGTTCCTGAGAGGCTTCGCGCCGCTTGCGTAAACTTTGCGTCCATAGGGACGTGTCTAGCAGCAACTTCCGCGAGGTTTCAACTTTTCTCTCTTTGTACATATAACGAGCGCCGAAGCGCCGCACGTAATGACTGGCTCTAAAAAAAAAAAATTATTTTTCTTTTTTTTCCCCAAGTGTTTTTTTTTCCTTTATTACAAAATAACACCCACACAAATGCTCTCGTTTTTTGCGGCAGTAGGATTCGTTCCGCCAGGGCATCATCGTGCATTCAGTGCCGCCGAATGAGTCAGCGCGCGCGAGGCAACTTTCTAACATTATTCTCCCAATCCTTTCTGCCGCGGATAACGATGTTTTGTCTTCCACTGCAATTTGACGGGCTACACGAGAGGACGCGCAGAGGCAGGACGTCACAGCCTACCTACAGCCGCATGCGAAGAATCCACTTTGCGGGCGGTGATTATTATTTGTGAAAGAGCGAATAATGAAGAAGCCCACGGCAGCGAAAAGAACGACTTTGTTTTCTTTATTGTCTACATGTAGGTAGGTAAGTATATGAGGGTACGGGCGCTCACGGCTGCGCTTTGTTAGTAAGTACTTTGTTGTTGGAAAGGTGAGTAGTAGCAGGTGGCCGCGTCTGGAGGGGGGCAAACAGCTAGCCAGCTAGAATTGGCTTGATAATGGAGCGCTAGCAAGGAGAATTTGAATGGCGCGCTTATAGCCCCGTGCGCGTGTGTGTTATAGGTACGTGTGAGCGCGTATAGAAGGTGAAATTGGCTGGTTGTGAAATGATCTCTCTGCTCACCGTGAACGAATACGAGAGCAGGCGTCGTCGGTGCAACTGTCCTTGTGGGCTCTCGAAAAGCGGTATCAATGACGGGAAGACCAGCACGAGCAGCAGCGGGCATTATTTCTTCGCGGGAATGATCCAGCTCGAGGGTAGAAGAAAGCAGGCTTGAGTAGCGAGCAACATCGATCGATAGATCCGCGGCTCGATCGCCGATCGCAGTACTTAGCACTAGCAGCAGCAGCGATTCTTCAGCACAACACAGGCTACCATGACGACCGCGCACGACGCTCGAACTGGTATACTTAGCAGACGCACAGACAAACGACGACACTCTCGGCCTCTCCGTTTTCACCTGCAGGCACTTGCACGCGCTAGAACGCCGCACGCCGATTTCGCCTCCGCGGTATTGTCACTCTCGCCGATCGAGACACTCGCATATACGCACCGCTCCGCCGCTACGACGGCGACCACCGACTGAGCGGAGAGCCGACCGACACGAATGCTCTGGAGGAGGAGGATAGTTGGAGGTGGCTTGCTAGCTAGTCGCGGAGAGAGCCGGCCTGTGCTGCCTCCTGTCGCCTCGCGCCTGCTCCAAAAGCTCTCGGCGCTCACTCTCACCTGACTGCGCGCCGATTCCTACCTTACTCGCAGCGTCACTTACCTCTCCGCATGGTTAGTTAGATTATTATAAGTAGCTACCCATAGGCCTTTGTTTTGCGCAAGTTTGAAAAAACCCCGGCGGTCAGCGGCTTCTTACGGCAGCTTTTACACGCCCCTCGTACAGATACAGCCAATTCCCCAGTGACTCCAATGCCTGGGATTTTATGACGTTAACGAAATATACGTCCTCCCATGTGTCGATGCTGTGATACCAATAAAAATTTAAGCGCTAGTCCAATTCTCAGGGGCGTTTCCTCGCTCTAGCGCCGAATCACTTGCCTCAAAATTTATACATTCAGTCTTAGTTTTATTTTTCTCAGAGTCAACTATTACATTTTAGCGATTTTAGATTCAAGCTAATGAATTAAATTTTTTCATATTTTTTATTGAAAGTTATATTTTTTCTGCGCAAATATGATTAACTGTATGTGTATAATGCAATGACGTCAAACTACCAATCATGTAGATAATAGTGTTAAAAATGGTAACACTTGAAACGATTATCTTTAATTATGATGTAACATGACTCATCTGAAATAGGTACTTAGTCAAACATGAGAGCTAACACTGTCTTATCTTTTATAATTATTTAATTAAGTATTTGATTAGTCGCAGTAAGGAAACAAGCCATTATCAGTAGGTCGCAAAAATGTAGTACTACAAAATTGTAAAACGAAATTTATACTTTAAATTGTGTGGAAGCTTTCGTATTGATGGGAAAAACGTTTAATTTTTCTGTTAATCTTTATATTTTATTAAAAACAATATTATGGTTACAAATATAGCTCATTATGAATAACGTATTGATACAATACGTTGTAGCAGTTTGATGTCAGAGTATAATAGTTTTACCAAACAGTATTAAAACTCTATTAAATTCCAATATATTAAGTATGAGCATCTACTAATGTTAGTACTTTGATGCTTTCGTTGTTTTATAGTTTAAAATAGTCTTTCATAAATATATAAAAGGGTCTTCTTAATACTATAGTAAAAAAATATATCCAAATATTATTTGTACAATATTATGTAAGGAAATATTATAACGTTGTATTCGGGCGCATCTTACGCTCCGAAGCAGTATCACCAGAAAATTTGAAATCACTCTTTAATGTAGATAAACCATTCTGTAGATTTTATATGAAGTGTACGTATTTACTAACACGCGTTAGTATTTAAAAATCTCAATCATTCTTGTTAGTCGCTGTCATACTTTGGTTTCATACAAAAATATAAGCAAGTCACGAATAGAAGGTCAGTACTGATGCGTGATTCCCTCGGACTAGAAGGAAAGGAGGCATATCCCGCGTAAGTGCTTCGAGCCAGGCCATATAAAGTGGCGCAGAAACTGCACCTTTCCTCGGCATTGGCAAAGTCCTAAAACAATTTAAAGCAATTTTTATAAATTAATTACAGATTTTAAAATTGTAAAGATGAATAATATATAATACAAACATGACAACTAAGTTTGCATCCATTGAATTTTCTTGCAATAACTCGCGAAGACGCAGATGCCTATTGGTTTTCTCCTTCATTGCCAATATTTCGGATTCTTTGATTGTACTATCTATAATACATTTATAATACAATGAATTATTTATGTATATTTTTCATAACAAATTTATAAGTCTGTAGTGAAATTCAAAAAATACCTTCGTCAACGTTCGTGTTACTGCTAGAATTACCATCTTCTACAAAGCCAGTTATAAGAGATTGGAAAAATTCGACGGTTTGTGGCTGCGCAGGCTTTGAGACGCCTGATATTACTTTGAGAGCAGAATAATCTATTCGGCGCGCGCGCGCGCGTGTGTGTGTGTGTGTCCTATTTACCTTCTTTGTTCATATTCTAATTCGGAATTTCGATTAGCTAAAGCAAATACACGTAATTTACAGTTTGACCAATTTCTTCTAGTACTGATAATGTAAGGTAACAATAAGGTAAGCCCGCCGTCATCGTAAAGCCACCACACATCAATAGTGCCTTTCTTCTGTTTCTTTTGAAATTTGCTTAACGTGTCGATAAATAGGTCTTTAGAAACTCCAAGAACATTATTTTGGTTTTCATTTTTCTCATCGCGGCTTGTGGATGTACTATTTGGATTGGGGCTATCGCTAATAACTTTGTTTCCTCTTCTCGGTGTTGGACTACCAGGCATAGACACGTCGGATATACTGCTGGCTATAAATAAATCAAGGTATTAAATTATAAATTTAGATAATACTTACTAGATATTAGTATCATTTTTTTAATATTTACCTTGGCTAAGTTGAGAGAAACTTTGATTTGGCGGAATCCTAGGTTTTTTTTGTGGGTCTTGTGTTTCTTCATCCATATTATCATAGTCTAGTCCTTCAGGTATCCTTAACAGTCCAACTGCTATATGCATGTCCAAGGCTTTGCTTAAATATTAAAAAAAAAGAAAAAAAAGATTAATAAAATTATTTATTTAAAAATTAAAGAAAATTTTTTATTTTTATCGGAAAAACTTATTATTGAAAATATGTTATGGATTTCCGTTCATTTCAATAGGCATGTTCCATTTATTAACTATATTTTTCTCACATACATAGCATATTGCAAAGATTATGAAGAATTTATTTTAATGTTAGATTTTGAATTCGGCACTTTTCGTAAGTATATATTAAATATGATAGAAAAAGAAAATAAATAAGACATAGTACAATGATCGCGATAGAATGAGCAATTTACGTAATTAAGTATGTAAATTAATCTACAAGCAACCAATTGTTTATAATGCTGTAAATAGGTATAATTATACGAATTATTCGAATAAATACGAAACTGTCGGTATAAGCGCGTAATTCTTCAAAGGCTCCGACGCCCCCCGAGGCTTGTTTATGGTTTCGAAAGATCGTCGGTCCAATAAAACGGTTTAAGAGGAATTTAAAAGAACGCTTCTACTTACTGCATGACGTTGAAATACATAACTAAATTCTCTCTGGGACATGTCGACCAATCTTGCTTGTAACCCATCAGCAAGATATTTGGACGCATTTTACCAAGGCCACAGGCTTGCATAAGCGAAGTGGCACCATCTTGAAACGTTGCACCGTCAATCAACGAGTAAAATGCCTTAACTTTGTTTGTTCTAAGCCATGATGTGGTTTTCATCGACATCATCGTCCGCGTTTTATGCGGCAGTAGGCTCTAAAAATAGCGTAACAAAAATATTGAGATAACGATTAAACGCAACAATATATTAATAGATAAGAGAAAGTAAGCCAAAATTCATTACTTCAACAATATGGCCGCAGACTAAAAGACTTTGATTTTTAGTAATATGATGAGCGAAATCGAGGAGCGAAGATCTTGAACTGGGTTTTCCCGTCAAAACTAGAATTTGCGGTCTATAATTCTTAACGTGTTCTTCTACTCGGTCTAATTGCTGTACTGAGGTCAAAGCGTTATTATATGTCTGAGCTTGCGTAGTAGATCCCCAATTAACGTCTAAAATTCAGATAAATAAATTATTTATATAGTAAAATGAGTTTAGCAAATAATATATCGCATCCACCTGATACTCACCTGGTTTCCTATAAGATACTACTAAATACAAGGCTAAAACAACGGACAAAGTTATGAGGGCAGTCCACCAGGAAATTAAAAACATCACCGCGACGCACAGAATTGATCCAGCAAGACTTAGCCACATATTATAATACTAGAAAAATAGAATTATAGAACGTAAGTAAAGAGAATAAGGATTTTGAAATGTTGCTGAAATTGTAAAAATACCTTGAATGTAGGCCGCCAGCCGATAGGTTTAGTAAACGAAGCATGGAAAGTACTAAAATTAACGAGTGTATAGGCAGCCAGAAAGAAGTTGGAAATTAACGGTGCAATAGCATTTAGTTCGCCTGTAAAATAAAAGATTAATTTATTTTCTGAAATTGACTAGTGAAACATTTGTTTACTCACCGATGAGAATAAAGGCTATAGCGATGACGAAGGTGAGCAAATATCCCCTGACCGGTTCTTTGCCTTCCTTGCCGCTGAACCAACTTATGCCAGGATACAATTTATCCACGCATAGAGCTTGAAAAACTTTCGGGGCCGATACGAGAGATGCCAGAGCGCTTGATAGAGTCGCCGCGAAACATCCCGCGTAAATGATAGGTCCAAAACCGGAAACCAATTCTATTACCTGTACATCAACAATTAATTTACTTTGATTACTTAATCATTTGAGCCGCGTAAAACGAAAGAATATATAAGCTTTATTATAGTACCTGAAAACTGTTTTGACTTCCATATTTACAAGATGTAGCGTTACAACGAAAGTCAGTGCCGTAGGGACTCCAGGTTCTATTTACGTTATTGGACGACGCCATTTCAATGGAACTATTTAGTGTGTTATTTAATGACGATGCAATTGATCTGTTAACAACATTTAACAAATCAGAAACATCGCCAGTTGCGTCGCGCAGCACAGTAGCTCCTACCATGAACGCCATCAAGAGATACGATATTGTCGTGAGCAAAATGGCCAACAAAGTGCCTTTTGGAATGGCTGTTTGTGGATCCTATTCACATTTGTATATGCAGTCAAATTTTTAAGCAATTCAATAATTAGCGCTATATTACATTTTTTATTATTCGAATTACCTTTAAGTCTCCTGATATATTAGCCCCTGCTAATATACCAGTGGCAGCCGGGAAAAAGATTGCAAAGACTGAGAAGAAACTATGTTTTTTTCCATTTTCCATATCTCGATAGTCCGGATAGAAATTTTCTTGAAAAAGCTCAACTGCTCAAAGTAACATTTATTATAGCTACTAAAATTAAGTTATTTAAAAAGATAATTATTTGCAAGGACTTACAATTATAGCCTATAAACCCTTTAGCTTTTTCAACATCGTCTTTTGGTCCAATCAATGTTCCTATGATAAAATCTGCAATAGCTATCAACAGAATAACTAATAATCCAAGTTGAGCTTTTGCTTCCCATTCCATGCCGACCATAACGATTAGCAATAAAACTGCTATAGTTATAACTCCTAGTGAAATTCGTTGGGATTAATAATTTTTCTTCATATTGACATTATAAACGAGATTAACTAAAATACTAACCGATTAACCGAACGTCTCTACTATCGCATCCGAAAATGCAGACATCGTAAGCTTTCAAACAGTCGACCATGCTTTCGCAAAAGCCGACAACGTACATAGCACAAGCTACGGCATTCGCTAGTGAAAAAATCAAACCTATTGAACCTCCGAACTCGGGACCCAGTGACCTTGAGATCATGTAATAAGTTCCACCTAATGAAAAATATTCTAATTAACTACTACTTTCACATTCTTATCTCACACGTATAGATAGGTGTACCTAATTTCATGAAATACGCATATTCATTACACGTATTACAATTTAAGCGGTTTTTTTATTATTTTACACCTCGATAAATATTCCGAGTATAATAATTTAAATACATTTTAATAATAGTACTTGCCTCCTTTAATGAGACCATTTGTACTGATTGCTGACATAGAAAGTGCTGTTATTGTTGTCACTACTGTTGTTGTCATAATCAATACCACTGCTTCCCCTATAAATAAACCATTACAGTAATATGTCGCATCATGAAAAGGGTCAAAGATTAAAATGCAAGCCAAATTTATTTTACCGACTCCGGTTTCAGCGACTACCCATGAGAGCCGCAAAAATAACATAACTCCCCATATATTTAAAAGACATCGTATTAAAACTCCTTGAATCCAACCAAACTTTATACCAGTCGTTGATAATTTCGTATGCATACTGTCGGAGTCGTTTCTTGCTCCAGCATTGCATGTTGTACTCTAAAAATTAATTTTTTTTTTCATTTGCATCATGAATGGATGTAATACTCACAATTTTTTATAAACAATCAACAAAAATTTATGATTTAAAAAAAAACGTGTCTTTTTTATATTTATATATTCTTTTAAAAAACATTTACTTCTAAGCTGGCGCTAGCAAATGTAATTTGATATAGAAATTTGTAAGTATTCGGAA
Source organism: Torymus flavipes (assembly GCA_030522905.1). Classification (NCBI taxonomy): domain Eukaryota; kingdom Metazoa; phylum Arthropoda; class Insecta; order Hymenoptera; family Torymidae; genus Torymus; species Torymus flavipes. The sequence goes on along the minus strand of JAPYZO010000890.1, from coordinate 24,154 downwards.
TATGAAATAATATTCGTAACTGCTGAAAATAACATATTAAATTACTTTTTTAATATTCGATGTAAATATTGTAGATATATCATTATTTTTTTAAATTAAGCAAAAACTTATTACAGATTTACAAAAGTTTTTCATTTTTTTAGACATTTTTATATGTTGATTTTTTCATTTGATTTATTTACTAAGTATCAAACGTTGTTCCCTGCATTATAAGTAAACAGTTCTCAAACAAATTCAATATTAATATTGTACGTTTAGTATATAATAAGGAAAAATATATTATAGAAATTTGTAATCGGAGCTAAAATCTTTTCACTAAAGAAAATCAAAATTATACGTTTTTACTATTTGAGCAATATAAATGTCTTGAATTGAAAAAGGGAGTCGACATAGGCTATTTTAAACGTATCATACTTTATAAGGTAACCATTTAAAAATTAATTGCATGCTGTATTGAAACTGTGCGACGATAATGCGACAGTTAGTCTTTTAACATAAAGAATTATCGGAGCATTGATTATTTGTAGCCGATGATTTTTCGATATTCACAGCTAGAATTTGATAAATAAAGTAAAAATATTTAATACTTTACGAAAAAAATGTCTGTCGGTTATACGCATAATTTATGAAAAATATTCTTCAAACTTTACTATAAATAGATAAATGTCTATATGCATATGGATACGAGTATGTACTCGGAGGAGGAAATAGAGGATCCTAAGTAGTCTATTAAGACTATCCAAGGACAAGTGAACTAAGAGAAAAACTTGCATTCTTTCTTAAAAGACGTGTCGTATCAGCGCGTTACTGCGTAGCTAGTACTATACGATCTAGCGAAGAAATGAAATTTTTCTCAAGGAAGCACATTCTTACGTTTCATTTAGAAATTTTGAATTCCTATATTGAAAATATTGTTCTTAAAAAAAAGTAATGATAAAAAGTTTGGCGAAATTAAAGGTCGTTTATCTATCTAAGAAATTGATTTGAGTGAAAGACGCACTTAAATTCGAATGCTTATATAGAATGTAATAAGAGATTATAATTGTGAAAGAAGTATAATGATCCGAGCGATCGTATGAATTAATCGTGAACGTTAATGGAATGTGAAAGCGCGGCGAAAGAGTGAAAACTCAATGATGGGGAAAAATAATAGGGTACGCGGCTAAAGAGCACATTAAACGAGAAAAGAGCATAAGTATATCAGAGGTAGAAGTATGCAGGTGAAGAATTGAGTCGGAGAATATAGCGCAGTGAAAAGAGATGATTCAACAGTTGCGGGAGCGCGAGGCGACGAGCGCAAGGGTCGGCCAATGAGGAATAACGATTTACGTAATGTAATGACTTTACGTATCACACGTCCCTGACTCGAGCTGTGCTCTTTATTAAATTTCGTGGGATTACAATCGCAGGCGGCCGCAGCTGGTGCTTTTCTACTGCTACCGCCGCGCGCGCGCGCGCGCGCGCTACCGTTTTGTCCACTTTTACACCTCTATACACCTGTTGAGCTTATCCTTTGGTCGTTTTTATTTCTAGCTTGAGCGAATGAATTATAGAAGCGATTATTAAAGCGTTACCTTGTCGAGGGTGGGATTGTGGAGCTCGTCGAGGGAGGGCCGGTGGGCCGCCTGGATGCTCAGGATGTTCCGGTAGTTGTCGAGCCGGGGCAGGGCCTCCCTGGTCATGTGGCGCAGGGACTTTCTCGTCTCCTGCTCGCCCAGCAGGCTCGCCCTGCCCTCCATGCTGTCGACGCGGTTCACGTGGAAGCGCGTGCGCCGCAGCGACCTGAGCTCCACCTGCTCGAGCTCCTCGTCCTCCTCCTCCTCGCGCCCTTTGCCGTTCTCCAGCGCCATCCTCGCTGGCTCCCTTTATCTCTCTCCCTCTATCTGTCTCGCCCTTGAAGGGATCAAAGGCTCGGCCCCCTTTTGCCCGCACTGCTCCGTCCGGTTCTTATTCACCACTCTCGAGCTCGCCGCTGGCACGCAGCATCGCGCATTTTTCACGACGGGTATCGATGTATTCTCTCCGCGTGTCTCGGGGCCAATTGCACTTAATGGCCGGAGAGAAAGACGTGGGCGCAACCTAGTAGCGCTGCTGCAATTAAGAAATTAGTCTTGCAATTATTACTCGAACCAGAGATCTAAACGGCGCGGCCGCTTCTCGAAAAGCTTTTAAGCCACCGCTGCTGCTGCTGCTGCTTCAGGCTGTTACCTAAGCGGACCGGTATGTGTAAGTAACGAGCAATCTCCTATCTCGTGCAAGCGCGGAGCAGCTTGCAGCCGAGCTCGCGGGCACGATTTTCGACTTTTCGGAGGAAAAACGCGGCCAAGCAAATTTGGCTCCACACAGACGACCGCCGAGATAAGATTGTGCCAGCGCAGATAACTGCCGAGTTACTTTACAGCTGCGCGCTTTCTCGCCTCCGCGCAATCGGTTACACGCGCACTTTTATTCAACCGGCACGAGCCACAACGACGATTTCGGCTTACTCGGTCGTTCTTTTTTATTATGCGTTCTGCACTGCTGCGGCGACGGTGCGAGCGCGTGTGCAGCCGACGACAACGACTTTTCGTGTGCTCCGTGCAGCGCGCGCGCGCGCGCAGACGACGCGCGGAGCCCGCGGGAGCGCGCACACAATGACACAACACGTGCTGCTGGCTCGCGCAACCCCCACCACCAGAGCTGCGCCCCTCGCGCCCCTCGCCGCTTTGGCGCAAGAGAAAAAGTGAAACATCGTGTGTGCACGCACTTACCCAGTGTGTGTTATAGGTGTAACGGCAAAGTAAGCGCAGGGGGACGTCGCCGTTCTCTTAGTCAGCTTTTCACCGAATTCCCTCGGCCAAATCTCCCTTCTCTTTCTCTCTCTCTCTCTCTCTCTGCGAGCTAGACGAACACGAGGCAATAATAATTCAACATTTTCCTCCAGGGCCGCCGTCACTGCTACTTGCTACTACTCGCCGCTGCGACTGACACACGCGCGACTAGGTAGACGGCTAGACTAAAGTACTGTGGCACGCGCGCGCTCCGCTCGCTCTTTCTCCTTCTCTTTTCATCGAAACATTCGGAACTCGGAAGCGGAATTATTAGAATGCTATCGCTCTCCGGCGGCGCGCGGCGCCGCTCGATAGAACCGCGGAGAAACACCAGTCGGACGTGTATATAGGGACACACGTGCGCGTGCGGCTGTGTGCGACGGCGAGCCGGCTTTCCTATATCTCTTTTCCATTCGTCTCCTCTCCTTTCGCTATGTCTCACTCGCGATCCCTATATCCCCCTCTCGCGCCTTTGTGTTTACCCAAATATCTGGGCCAAGAAAGAGCGTCTTCACCGATTCAAGTATACGAAAAACTCGTTTATTCACTCGTCGTTCATACCTGCCTATATGTACCAGCTAACGAGATAAAGTTTCCCGGCGGATGGCCGGCTTTTTATTACGACCTACATGAAAAAACACGAATTTACTCGCGGGCCCCTTCTTCAACACGTTTCTGATATACCTTTACTTGCCAACTATAAACCCAGCATCCGTACTATACAGGCACGCGTGCGCCTTGGATTCGAAGATAAAGACGAATACTGCGTATTATATTGTCCATGTGACACGGAAAAAAACTCTCGTATCGCTTCGAGCATGTAAAATTTTTTTAAACCTTTTTTTTTTATCTTACATACGTGAGACTAACAAAGAAAATGTAAATAGATGCAGTATGAGTTCGTTCAACGATTCAAAATCTTCATAAAACCGATATACTGTGTATCTACTTCCGATTATATTTTATATATATATATATTATATTATAATACGCGGTTATAAGTCGATTTGATAGCTGAGCTCAGCGCGAGAAAACTTTGCAATAAAATAACGGTCAAGTGTTGCGATAATCATGTACAAGGTGAGATAACATATATAGTTCTATAAAAATTATTGTTATCGTGACGGCAGGCATTATTGTAGTTTATTTTAGCAACAATTCTGTAACGATCATTTCTGAGTTTAACAAGAATTTTGACATTATTCTGTATTATTAGTTTGCAATTTAAAATCTTTTTATTGTATCTTTAATTAAAATTTTACAATACATATTATAAAACAAAATTTTACAATTTTTTCATTCTAATATCGTAACTATTAGAAATTTTAAAGTTTTTAAAAATCATGTTATTTCTATTCGCAAAAAGTTCAATTTTTAGAATATAGATAAGTAAAAGTCAAACAGAATAATAAAGTTGCAAACTATTCCAAAGTATTGGTAAGCGAGCGTCGTGTGCCATTTCATTCAATTTCTGGCGTTCCTTTAAGATTTATTTTTAATAATATATATAAATATTAATAATTTAAGGTAGTTCTAATTATATTATCAAAGCCTTTTTCCTTGAAGAATTTCTCTGAATATTTATATCGTTGCGCGAACTTAGCAATTGGCTTTTTTTTGTACCGCGCGATGATCATATCTAGGGTGCTAGCACTAGTCATTGACTAGCCATACCTTAGTGGGCAGACATTTTCGTTGTATCAGTTACATAAAAATAAAATTTTCTAAACTAATAAATCATAAAGTAGAGTTTATTATTTACTTTGTGCAAAACCAGCGAAATCTGCAATAAAACCGAAATATGGTTTTGAAATTTTTTTTCGAGCACACCTATAGCCGGCCTGGGTTTTTTCGTTGTTTGTAGTATAGATATAAGAGAAATTCGTGGTTGCGCAGCGTCCATCGAATGGTATACTTTTTTTAGAACAACTTCTTACTTTTTAAGAAAATGGCAAAAAAAGATCTCTTCAAACCTCAGCCATTTAGCCCAGAATTGATTTACTCAAAGTGTTAAAAAAGAAATTAAAACTAGAAAAAGAAAGCATTAATTCCCTTTTTTCAAAATTAAAAAAAAAGTTCATTCCTTCAAAAATTATAACGGTTTGAAGTTGAATGTGAAAAAGGCAATGACTGAGGTTTGAAGAGAACTTTTTTTGCTATTTTCTTAAAAAGTAAAAAGTTGTTCTAGAAAAAGTACACTATTCTATGGACGCTGTATAACTACCATTTTTTCTTATATATACTACAGACAACGAGAAAAATCAGGCCTAGTAGATGTACAAGAAAAAAATTGTTCAAAACCATAATTCGGCTTTTTTTGCAGATTTCGCTGGTTTTTCACATATATACATAACAGAGTTTAGAATAAATGGAAAAATTAAAATGATGCTAAGATGCACCTCGTATACAATTAAGAAAATAAACGTATGCGTAGTAGACAAAATTACCATTACGTGTACTTGGATTTCAAGTTTTCCATCTTTATTATGCTAAAGAATTTTCTTACATTCTCAGTAAACGTTTAAATTTGTAATGAAGCTCAATTGTTCAGTTTCAATTATTTAACCTTGAATTAAATATATAGGTAGATGTATATTTTTAATATATTGATATACTTTAAAAATTTCAAAAAGTTATCACTAATTTAATTCAAATTAAACACGAATCCAAGTTTATTATAAACACACTAATAATAAAAAATAAAATGAAAAACTTAAATTTTATGCGTTACTGCATATTCTTCGTGGAGTAGATATTTATTTGTATTCTGTTTTATTATTTATATCCACTACTTTTACATAACATAAGCCAGTATTTTATACGAAGTTTGATGTTTCATCATCAGAAAAAGTTTTGGAGCGGTAATAGACTCGTTTTCAGGCTCTCTATGCTAATAAAATCCGTCGATTTGAGAAATTAGTTTTGCGGGCACATGCGCGCGCTTGTGTGTGTGTATGTGTGTGGTCGGTCGTTCGAGAATTATTCTCTTCGTCTCGATGCAGATTCTCATGTTAGCTTATTTGAGTTTTTATTAATTTTCTTCTGTTTTATAAATAACAATTTTTAATTTTTAATTTTTTTTTAAGTTTTTTTTTTTTATATGATTAGCTAATATTTGTTAATCAAATAATGTTCAAAATAAAATACAACCCTTAATAATTTTGGTCACACAAAAGAACTCATTTATTATATATGATTTTTTCAAAAGGTTTGAATGTTAGGTTATCAATAATTTATATACAATTGAAAAAATAGACGTTTTCATGAATAAAAAACATGATAAAAAATTTCATAATGGGAAAAACAGGTAATTATGCTTTCTCTTAAGCGTTTTTATAACATTAATTTTATTAGCACGCGCACACACACACACACACACACACACACACACACATTCATGCAGACATTTTTCAAAAGATTATTATTATTTTCAGAAGATAATGTAAAACCTCCAGAAGGAATATTAATCATTGTTTAGGGATTTTCATAACACCTTCGCTGTGATGCGAATCATATATCTGTAACGGCACTCCAACTCTTAAAATGTCTGAGCTTTAAAATCATTTAAACTGTTTAATACTTGTTTCAGTATAAGTTTATACATATTTTTTTTAAATATTCTGAATGTTTTATATGATTATAAAATTTTTCAACGCAAAACAGTACTTGTTACTTTCCCTCCCTGGACATTGTAGATCCGTAATTGGTTGGGCACGGGGCGAGGTAGCAAAGAGGCTTTCTCACGGACAAATAGCAAAAGGCAAAAGTGCACAAACGAAATAAAGTTCGAGAGTGCGAGAGAATGAGTGAGAGAGAGAGAATATGAGAGTGAGACTGGGCTGAAAGTCGTGTGTATAACAAACGCGTGAAAAACAAATATAAAAGAACGACAGTGGAGGCAAAGAGTTGGCGGCGAAGCTTTTACGGGACATTGGTGAATAATGCTCGAAATCTACTATAAAACTAAATATTTAATAATTTTTTACCGAGAATACCACGATCGTAAAGTTCAATTTTAAATGCTAACTCTGTAGGAATGAAGCTGTGTCTGGTTTCACACCTCTGAATTTTTAACTCTCTTTTAGCCTTGAATTATACAAGAAAAACGTGCATCATTCACGACCATCTTCGTCTTCTGCGCCACGGAATAAGACCCAATGCACAGGCCCCAACCAGCAAAGAACCATATGCCTTTACCTCCCCCGCAGGCCAATGGGAGTATATACACACACACACACACACACACACACACACACACACACACACACACACACACACACACACAAAACCGAGAGCCGCGCTCAGCTAATCACACCGATGACTAAGATTCTATGAAAATAAATCGTTATCAGAAAACGTTGTCCGTTTCATTTTTTCTGCGTATATAATCTTCGTAAAGGGGAAACACATATTTTGTTAAAATGTTGTTAAAATTGTTGAAAAAGGAATTCACAATAAACCTTTATTTCAGCCACTAGGGCCCAGAAATGGATTCGGTTTACATAAGAGCCTTAACTTCACACATCCTTCCATACATCCATACTATCTCTCTTTATCTCTATATTACCAGTCTTTATTCTCTAATCCTTAACACACAATTTTTATTTTAAACTTTTTTTTAAACATTTTCCAACATTTTTAAACATGAAAAAGGAATTAATATTAATTTATTTTTAAGGGGGTGACCCACTTAATTTTGACCAATTAAACTATTTTTTTATTTTTAAGAAAAATATTGGGACAATACATAACCAGATCGTCGTCTTCCGTAATGATATGCGGTGCAAAGTCAATATGCCAAGATATTTAAAGAAATGAATGCTTTTGAACGAATTTTTTTAATCTTCTCTCACTCATCAGAAAATTTCGTTTAAATCGGACACCATTTCTACCTATATATCTTAGAATAATCACTTAAAATTTTGCACGGTCTGGCGATAGCATGTATCGTTATGGAGAGCAATAATGTCTTGGTGTTGCGCGCACGTAGGTATGTGTGTGCATAATGGTAAAAGAGACTGTAATGTGTATTGGGTTCAGACGACAGTTAATTATTAATATTGTTTTACTGCTGGGAATGGTCCTGCTGTCCAGTCTGTAAAGGTGTAGGTAGCAGACTATTAGTCATGAACAGGCGGAGTTTCAATAAAAAACTCGGAACGTCGACGATGAAATAAAATTGTTGTCATTTACACCTTGACCCATTGGACAGCAGGACCGTCCCTGGCGCAAGAAAAAACTTTACTTATAAAAATCGAAGTTGATTTATAATATTGTAAAAAATGTTTTCTGAGTTTTAAATTTTTTTATATTAATTACAATAATAGAATAACATAAAAAACTCACTTTCAGTTCAATTATTATAAGATCAATCACATTTATCGACTTTGGAATCATCATTTTTAAACCGAGTCAATAAATTTAATGTGTTAATATCAGTAAAATGTAACATATAAATGGTCGATATGGATCATCACAGGTAAGTATTCTTTAACCGCGTATCTAAATGTTAAGGGTCGGCTTAGTAATTCCATATCACCGGATTTTTTTTTATTGCTTTTTTCGACCCTTATTATCCCATTTAATTTCTAAATATAAATATATTATATTATTATTAATTATTAAAAATTTTAAGGATTTTTAAGTAAATTTTCATATTATTCTTTAGAATTGTATATCACTTTACAATCCTGTACATTTTTGTACAAATCGGTACAAAATTCTCTCAAGTAACAAAAATGTATAGAAATGTACCGAAATGTACAGTATTTTCGTGCGCCAGAGGTTTCCTGTATTACTTAAAAGAATGGTAAGAGAGACTGTTCACAACCTAATACGCTTTGAGCCTTATGATGTCCGAGAGCGTATTCCGAAATACAGAAACACGGCTACGGAGTTTCGCGAAACTTCGTTAAGTTATGAAGCGTTACGAAATGTGTGATCACGTTCATGAAAATAAACCACCCCTAAATATTTTTATACTGAAACAAGTACCTAATACTGAATAATTATATAGGCTTATTTAGAACATTTATTTGTTATTAATATCAAAACGTTCTGGAAGCTCGCGCCATCGGACGCATAATTTTGAAGCGTTTCCGAATGCCGTATATCGCAGTTTTCACATTTTGGAGTACGCCCTGAAATCTAGCATACTTGTGACCTATGGTAGAAGATTTACATGCTGAACTTCTGCCATGGGTCACGAGTATGCTAGATTTCAGACAATGATTTTTTTATTGGGCACATAAAGCAAGCACTGCGAGCACACTTAGGCTCAAGGCGCAGGTGTAAACAGTCTCTAACAACGATTGTGTCATTAGTTCTGTCGGTAATCGTACGACTATTACTCGTTCAAATCATATAATATTGACGACTGAGCGGAATATCATGCAATCTCGGCGTGACGCTGAAGTCCCGCTTTTCACACTTTTCAAATACACGTAACTTTGCACAGAATCGACCGATTTCAACATTTTCACATCAAATTAAACTTTTTATCTTCTACTTTAATTTGAGATGAGAATCGTTGAAATCGATCGATTCTGTGCAAAGTTACGTGTATTTGAAAAGTGCGAAAAGCGCGCGCCGAGATGGCAGCTTCTTCAGCATCGCGCCGAGATGACATGATGTTCCGCTCAACTGTCGATATAGAGTAAATTATAAACAAAGAAAAATTTAAATATAAAACAATTTTATTTTAATTTCTTAAAATTAACAATTTTACATTGCTGATTATTTATTAGATATAATGTCACTATTTAACTATTTTCAAGTAGTCAATTATTTTTTTTATACTTAATTATGATATGAGATTGAAATCAGTTAATACATAAGTGATAATGTAATTTCATCATCATTCTTATACCAGCTATACTATCAGCGCACTACCCGCGTCACCCTTCGACTTTTTTTACTTCTTTCGAGATTCGAGATGGATTCGATTATTCGAGATCGTTCGAGGGTAAAATAGATTATCTCGAATGCTAAAATTATATAAAGGATCTATAAGTTTATAATAAATAGACAGATATAGTATAGTACAATATCAATTGTTAGAAGAATACATTCCTTTTGAATATCTTATAAAATTAACCATTTTTAAAAAGTGTATGAAAGATTCGAAATGTATGTTGTTTAAAGAGTTGACAATAAAGTATTATGATTAATACATTTTTTAAATTCTGTATATTTGTTTATATTGATTAAAAAGCAAATAAAAAAAAAAAAATAATTAAATGATTCTAAGAGCCAAAGAAAAGAAATATTTTTCATGAATAATATGAAGTAAATTGTACGAAAATAATTAATAATTGATAAGTTTAATTTTAAAGAAAGGCAGTGATAGAGGAACATTTTTTATATACAAAACTTACAAATAAATTAATTGTCACCAAATCCACTTAATACTAATTCTATAGCTGCTTGAACATCACCATTTGTAATTTGTAATGCTTGAAGATTTACAGCGTCATTTTGTAGACCCATTTCGTGCATTATTGTTATTTGTCTCTGCATATCTGTAGTAGATGAACTTTGAGGTGCAATAAATGAAGCTGATGGCGATGGTAATGGTGATTGAGCTGGATTTGCTAAATCATTCATTGCTGGACTAGATGCAAAAGCTTGTTGCATTGCTTGACTAAACATTTCAAATGTTATTACTCCTCCACTATTGGAATTCGTTCGCGGGATAGAAGACATTGGTGATGAAGCATTTCCTGCACTACTGGCTCCTGATGTTGATCTTCTAGATCTTCGCTGTGATGATAGTCGATACATTCTTTCTCTTGCAGCAGTAGCACTTGAATTTGGATTTCTAGAGGTACCAGTGCTATTGGATGGCTGTGTAGAATCTGAAGACTGAGAAGAATCTGCAGCCATTTCCTCATCCTCACTTAAATTGTCTGTAGGATTAAATGATAGTGCAAAATAGTAAGCTTCATCATGGACAGCAGAGGCAATGTGTTGAGCTGCTTCTACAAGAGCAGGATGCAGTTTTGCCATTCTGTAATTAAATATACAATAATTTATTATAAAAGTTGTGTTACAAGAGTAATTAACAGTTTAGTATAGCATTGTAGATTATAAATAAATTATTTTACTTTTGGATTGTTTCTGCATTGGTGCAATGAGAAATGAGGTCTGGATCTTGTAATATTGCTATCGCAACTGCATCTTCACTCAGCCCAGGAGAAGATGAAATAATATTTTCAATAAAGTCAGGTCTCTTAGTCAAACGCTATTGAAGATATTTTGTGATTAATATCTAATACAGTAATATAATCAGCAATAACTTTATGTTCTTTAGAAATACTTACACGTAAAGCTAGTTCCCTTAATGGATTTCCAATAAATGATTTGAAAACAGATGTTAATGTATCTATGTTTGTTTCAGAACCACTTGCAGTTGCACCAGGAGTTGCTGCATCTTTACTTTCCTTTTTCTTTAGAACATGAACCATTGATCCATTTTTCAGCCCATAAGATTCCAATGTAGATTCATTTTCCAAGACACAACCACAATAAATCAAATCTAAGAGATGAAAATATTAATTAACAAATATTATGTATCTAATACACAATTCACAAGTTTGAAATTATTTAGACAGATATAGCAAAATTTAGAGTTAAAAAATTAAATCAATATCAGTATACTTACCAAAAGAATCGTTTGACAGGTTAGTTTGCACAGCAGTATCAGTTCTTAATTTTTTAACTTTCTCTTGTAAATTTATATCATTCAACTTGATTACTGTCATTTTTTCTAATGGCGTTGAACGTATACCCAAAAGTAATTCTGAATTCATTTTGTACAATAATGTCAAAATCTGATGTCACTGTCAAAACGCACTGTCACGATGGTATATGCTTTGTAAAAATCGTTTGACAATGGATTATTGTTATATATAAATATATATAAATGACTTCTCTTGTATCAATTTGAACGTTGGCAGATTATTTTTATAAGTTGTTTATTCGCATATATGAAGATTCGAAAATGTAAACAATTAGGATCTACCTCATCATCTGTTGCTGACAAAAGGTATTGTCGTACTGATGCTTTTGGACGCTGGAGTAAGCTTTCATTCAATGAATTTATACAAATTTTCTCTTCTGCTGTTCCAAATGCGGGGTGCGTTCCAAAATGTATTTTTGTGAAAGTACTTAGTGCGTCTGGCAACAGTGTTTAACTGCGATTGAAGGAATACCTTCCTCAAAGTACAACTAGTCAACTACCATTAGTTAAGGATTAAGGCATCCTTCCATCATGGATTAAGGTTAGTAGATAAATGTCTAATGAAACACACGGAATATATACACTGTTGCCAGATGTACAACTTCTACGAAATTCATTTCGAAACGTATACCCGCCGACCCGCGGATCCTTCCTTTTGCAGTGTTCCGCCGTTTCGAATTTCTTGTGCACACACTATTATATATATAGCTATACAATTCACACGTTGTATGTTCGTATGACGTATCATCAATTTAAAATTTAAATAATTTATTTGAGAAGAAAAAAATTGATTGGTCAAATCGTCAAATGATAAAAGTCATAATCAAAATTAATTCTTTTTTTTTTCGAAATACATTAGATTTAAAAAAATGAAATCTTTAAAATGTGGTGTTTTAGTATTCTACATTGTATATTGTACACTAAAAAAGAAGTATTCTTATTTTTTTTATTATGTTTATGAGGCACGAGTTGGCAATCTAAAACTGAGAAGACAAAGATAAAGAAAGATAAACTCTGAAAGTCTGAAGAGAAAGAGCCATTCATAAAGAAGAGTATGTAAGAAGTTAAGAACAATGAAAACAAAGAAGTGGAAGGAATTTCTACAGCCGGTTCTACAACGTCTTTGACCTTAGACGGTTAAGTAAAACTAAATATAACTTTTTAATATTAGCTAAATCACTAAATATACATTTTAAGTATTGCCGTGAATCTTCTTTATTCCAAGTTGGTTTAGTCTTAGCTATGCAAGTTTGTCACTGCAACGCAATTACCTGCAGTGTGCACATACACTTCGTAGATACAGATAATATATAGATCTATTTCTTGTTTGTAGAGTGGAACTTGGAACTTGACACTTACTAATTTGGACTTGAGTCTGAGTGTTAGGTTGATTTTTGAAGGGAAACACACCTAACGTGCTGTCTTTTACGACGTAGGTACCTGTAGATACCTGTCGATCATTTACAATGTGTAATGTGTTTTGCATCACAAATCATTTATAGTTATAAACTAAATTCTTGAAATTTGTATGTATTATATACGTACGTAATTATATTTGAGTAATTGTGTCATCTTCATAAGATAACAAATAATTTAATGTAAGTCAATGAGAATCATTCTTGCTCAATTTAACATTTGCAATTTGATTTAGTGACTATTACTTGAATAATACCTATATTCCTCTTTATTTTAGCTGCAGATATTGTTGAAATAAGTGTTATTTTTCTTATATTCTTAAAATCTATATTTCTACTTTAATATCAAATTACGACCTTGTAAATTAGAAAGTAAATTTTTATGTCAAGCATGCCAAAATTTTACAAGCTTGAAATTAATAGGACAGAATGGGAAGTTCCAGAGAGGTATCAGATGCTAACTCCTGTAGGATCAGGTGCATATGGTCAAGTATGGTAAGAAATATATTATTTACTTGCTATTTTATACTATCGACCTTGTTAATACTAGGCTTGAATGAACTTCAAACACATTTTGTTTCTGAGATTTTCTATGTATGCATTTATGTTTTTCGATGTAAAATGGCTGTAACACATCTCTTATTTGAAATCAAATTAACTTTTAAATAATTCAAATTAACTTACAGCTCTGCCGTAGATACAACAACTGGACGAAAAGTTGCAATCAAAAAATTAGCTAGACCATTTCAGTCTGCTGTACATGCAAAACGTACCTACAGAGAACTTCGAATGCTTAAACACATGAACCATGAAAATGTAAGTTCTTTAATAGTCTTATAAATTGAATATTTTATTACTAATTTTTTTTACTTCTCACTCATCAGGTAATAGGTCTCCTAGATGTGTTTCATCCTTCCACATCTTTAGAAGACTTTCAACATGTGTAAGTTAAACTGGTTTCAATTAAATAAACGTATAATAATTTGATATTTATATATCTAAAAAAAATTGTTATTACTTTTAAAGGTATTTAGTGACACATCTTATGGGAGCTGATTTAAACAATATTGTAAAAACTCAAAAACTTTCAGATGATCATGTGCAATTTCTTGTATATCAAATACTGCGAGGCTTGAAATACATACATTCTGCAGGAATTATTCACAGGGTATTTAATTTCATTAATTATATTTATATTGATTGTAAATTTTTATGCAAAATGTACTTACAATACATATGTATAATTTTAAGGATTTAAAACCATCAAACATAGCAGTTAATGAAGATTGTGAGTTAAAAATTCTAGATTTTGGTTTGGCACGGCCTACGGAAAATGAAATGACTGGATATGTAGCAACTCGGTGGTACAGGGCTCCAGAAATAATGCTCAATTGGATGCATTATAATCAAACAGGTTTAGTTATTGCACTTACTATTAAAAATACATCTTTTGTATTCTCGTAAATTATGAAAAATTTCATATCTTAATGTAAAATTTGTAATTTAAACTATTGTTATAGTTGATATCTGGTCAGTTGGATGTATAATGGCTGAGTTGTTAACAGGAAGAACCCTATTTCCAGGAACAGATCGTATCCTTTGTGCTGAGACAATGCCTAATAAAGTTTTACAAGACCATAGAATTATTCACATATTGCATGTTTGCATGTAACTTGATTAACAGTTTTTGCCATAAATAACTGTAATCGTTGTAGATACATTTTCTATAATTTTGCTAACTCAACTTGCTTTTTGCTAAGGAAAAACTGGATTTTTGCTAAGTTTTTGCTATATGCATAATTTGCTTTTACTTTTGCTTTATTAAAATTAAAATTTGCATTGTCTATATAAGCAGCTACATTGACCTTTTAATTTTGAGTTTGTAATAAATTTATAGACAGATTATTTCTTTATTTTTATAAAACCATAAAAAAGCATTTACAATAGAATTGAAATTCACTTTAACTTAATATTTAATTGTAATAATGCAGCAAAAATTAATTAAATTTAATATAAAATTTTATAATACCTCGTGTTGAATCTAATGAATGTAGGTATACTTTATAATTGAGACTTGAGATAAGCAACGAATTAATGACATATAATTCAAATTTTCAACCGAGTTCATTTAAAAAGAAACCTTAGCAAAAAATGCAGATATTCACCAATTAAATCTTATTATGGAATTGTTGGGTACTCCACGAGACGAGTTTATGCTGAAAATATCCTCTGAATCGGTAAGTTCATGTGTCTGACATACAAATCATTAACCTTTGTTAACTAACAAATATATTTTACAATATGTCTTTTTCGTAAAAAGTGTTATTGTTAATATTTTTACATTGAGAAAAATCATTGCAATGTATTTTGCTATTGGAATATAAATTTAATATACCATTTAACATTGCCCAGTAATATTTTCTAGACTATAAAAGAAGTTTATTTTTAAATACTTCGTAATGTACTTACATATTATCTTATCAAATTAATCTGTTATTTATCTCAACAAGATTTTCATTGATTAAATGAATTCATAGTTGCTTATTATTTTTTCATAGAAAAGTAAAGATTCTATTTCAAGTGTGATTCATTATAAAACAAATTTCACAACATAAAAGGCCACTAGATACAAAATTTCTAGATCTAAACAATACTTGTAATAACCATTCTTTTTTAATTTTTGCATCAAGATGATTACAATTCTACAAAAAACTCTGCTAAAAAATGTGTAAATTAACAAAATATATAAATTAATCTATCCAATCATTAGACAAAATATATGCATCATGCTTGTATTGTTGATAATTAAAATTTTATTAAATTTTTAATGAATCCTCGATTTAAAAATATTTTATTTCAAATGAATCGAATGTAATAATCTTTTTGTAACAGGCACGATTTTCGCGTTTTTTAAATCTAAAAAAAGATCCTAAAGTAACCGCTTTTAGACCAGCGGGCGTAAAATTTTCGTAGCGGCCGTAAAATTTCGGTAGCGGACGTAATAGTATATTACACACCTAGGGAGCAAAAGTAAAGAATGTCCCAGATCGCATGTAAATTGTCACCCTCGCCTTCGGCTTGGGTGACAAACATGCGATCTGAGGGATACTTTATTTGATCCCATGGTTAGTATACGATTTCTTTGTCTAGTGAGGCCGAAAATACAACATTCGCGATCGGGCGTCGGGAACGAAAGTGGTACTTTCGGACCACTAGGCAAAAAAAGTATTTCTTCTACTTGTTTTTCAATAATTTTCTAGAAAATGTCTTTAACTTACTTATTTCAGAGTCTATCCTTTCCTATTCAATATCTTTTTGTATGTCATACGTTTCCTATGATAAAAAATTTTAGTTTCATTTTTTATTAATCTATTATTTTATTGTTTCATCCTTATTTAAAAAATACAAAGTTTACAAAAAATTTAAAATATGTTGAAATGAGGAAAGACAAAGATGAAAATTTTAATGGGTCTTTGGTTGATGTACCGGGAATCCATTAATGTAGTCTCACGTTACAGGTAGAAAAACACGAAAATTTAAACCTGTGTCACAAAAAATATCGTGTGCACCAAGGGCTAAGTGGGCTTTTTGACCACACTCGGTCTAAAGGGCTTTACGCCCTTGGTACACAATATACTATTTTGTAACACAAGCACGATTTTCGCGCTTTTTTAACCTATTATGTGAGCCGAAAGCGACCGTTTATAGACCGGCGGGCGATAAAAACTAAAAAACGCCCGCTGTTCGCCATAGCGGGCAATAAAAGTTGAAAAACACCTGCTGCTCGCTCGCAAAAGCGAGCGATACAAGTTACAAGCGCCCGCTGCACATAAGCTTTGTTTTATAATAAAAAAAAACGCGAAAAACAGTACTTATGTTACAACAAACATAGTGTGCACCAAGGGCTAAGTGGGCTTTTTGATCTCGCGTGGTTACAGTACTCATCTTTGGCTCGCAAAACGCACTCGCCTTCGACTCGTGCTTGCTCGGCTTCGTCTCGTTATACCTACTGCAAACTCCACACTCGGTCTAAAAAAGCCCACTTTACGCCGTTGGCACGCAATATACTATTCTAAACTTTTTATTAAAAAAATGTCCAGTAAAGGTTTTAATAATATTTTTTATAAATTAATAATAGAATAAATATGACGAATATACGTGCTTTAAAGATTATACAAGTCAATTTTTAATAAATAAAAGTGTTTAATAATGAACGTCTGTATTTGTGATTTCGGCATAAGATCTCACTTGAAATTTTTCAGTGGTGAAAATAAATGAAAATTCTTTAAATCATGATTCATCATAATAGATTAATTTTAAAAGAGTTGATTTTTTTTATTGCAGGCTAAATGAAACCCACAGTATTCTTTTTGAAACAGTAATACTTTTTCTATTTTTTTAAGAACAAAGTTGTTTCAATCAGAAATTACATTTAAAAACTAATGTACCGATTCAATTATTATTTAATAATTATTTAATAAATTTATAAAAGAAATTGGTTGTTTCAAGTTTTGCTATTATAATTCTTTTCTGCATATTTGTGGTAGAAAATAAAATTCAATTGCATGAATATTAGATTTTAGTAAACTAGCACATTACGGAGCTTGGCTGCAAGAAAAGTAGAATGGGAATGCTATTATTATTGCACATGTTATTTTTTAGTCAAATATAATCTTAACGGAATCTACCTCTAATGCCCTATAGTATATTCCAATTTGAGTCGCCACAATGTAAATTTTTATTTTACATGCAATCGTATCGACCAAAGTCTTATTTTTTCCTTATGAAATTTGAGGGTAGGGTTACCGTAATGAGATTATTATATAATCAATCATAGCAACCACAAATCTTATTGTTTATCGAAATTCGCATAATTTCGCGTGATATTTGATAAACAATAAGACTGCGCTATAGGTACAGCAGACGATTATAAACAAGCCACCCACTCTCTCTCTATAAGGCATACTGATATATTCCTTTTGTATTAATTATTTGTGTATTCTGGTTTAAGGATTTTTGGCCTGTTTAATAAACATAAATAAATAAAATAAAATACTGGGAGTACGCTCCACAGTGATACGATTTCGTTTATCGCTATAAGATCTTGTGATACACAGTGAATATAGTGCAGTTTTATCGTTGTAGAGAAACCTGGTTGATTATACAATAATATCGTTAGGGTAACCCTACTCTCAAATTTCATAAGGAAAAAAAAGAGACTTTCATCGATACGATTGCATATAAAATAAAAATTTGTATCGTGTCGACTCAAATTGTTTCAATCGTGAGGATAATTAATATCTGCACAAACGAAGTGTTGTGCTTTTAATAAAGGTTTTCTACTTTTCAAAATACCCTTCTTTTGAATATAGTTCAGCTAGTATATCAAATATAAGAAGAAGAAAAAAATTAAAATAAATTGCCAAAGACGTATTTTAAGGTCAAGAACTACTTTAATCCATTTAGAAATGGCATTGTAATTATATAAAAATAATAATTGGTAAGAACTAATAAGAAGTCGTACTTTTGCGAAACATTTAGTTATAGAATACAAAATTTTCGTAGATTTTCATCTAAATAATCATCAGCATTTATTAAATTTTGGATCTGCTTAGGTATTTATAATGTTGTATTAAAACCAAAAATTTTTAAGTATATCCAGTTTATTATTTATTTTACTAGTCCTTTGAGTAAACTAAAAAGCGAAGGCGACACGTTTTTTTCATATTATGTAATTAAAATTGTAATAAAATTGTAATAAAACCGCGCCGAAGGCGAGTGAGACATTTTTTGCTTTTACTCCCTACGTATGTAATATGCTATTGATGCAACGTTGAGTTTTATCGAGATATTGAGTTGACTACTTTCAAATATACATTATTTTGTTGAAAAATGAATATCCCTTTGGAAGTTACAAGCAAGCAAAGATATTACAAGAAAATGATTGAAACCTTCCCTTTTTTGATGATTTTTTCGAAGATATTATTTATATTATTTTATACCACTCTAACCTTAAAATCCTAACTTTAATATGATTATTCGGGTCTCGTCGTATTAAATACTGCATGCATGACACTGGTGCGTAAGGTGATTTTTACCGCATTCAACTTATCTCACTCGCTTCGCTCGTGCGAAAAACGTCTCGTTTTTCTGCGAAACATGTTGTAAATAATCACCTTCCACACCCGTATCATAATGTACTATTCTTTCGCTATTTTTGATTTCTCATTACTTTCTAAGGAATTAATACTTTTTAATGAATGAAAGGCTTAATTTATTTCACCTATAGTAAGAAGACTTCGTTATAATTGAAGAAAATATTCCTGTTATTAATAAAAATAGTTTTTCTAACACTAGTTGTTTTACTTTTTTAACTTCTGAGGTTTTGGCTTTATAACATTATTAACAATTTTTGTTGCTTAATTAATGAACCTTAACAATAAACGGGCAGACATCGACCATCTAACTCGAGTTTTAGTACTCTGTGGAACACCCACTGAGGAAACTTTAAATAAAATCACGAGTCAAGAGGTAAATAGTATCACCAAATCATTGATTTAATAATTGTCTAAATATTTTAATAATAAAATATAGAAAATTCACGATTTACTTTGTAAAATGTATTTGCAGAAATAATAATCGACAATTTTACTTTTTGGATAAAATGAGCAAAACGTAATCGATTTAGAAAACTAAAATTGGGAAAACTCATGTCCTCTGTGATATTAAAGAACCAGGGAGAGCATGTCAAAATTATATCACCGAATCAAATACTGAATTATTACTTATGCTTGCATGAATGTATTGCATAATGGTTAGCATATTTAATAACAAAATAATAATTAATAATACCTGTTTTTGGTTTTTGATTATGAAGTAATGTTATTTCTATATTTTATTTTCTTTAGTGAATATAAAAGATTGTACTTCAGTTATCGGCAAGTAACTTTCATCGCTATGAAATGCATTAAAGGTCTCTAAGGGTTTTGCTACGTTAGTTAACTTGAAATTTTTCAATTTTCTAAAATATTATGTATCTTACTAGTAGCATAATTTTTTTATTTGCGAAAACTATATCTTAATATTTTGTCATATTATTTCATTTTTACGACAAAACAAGCAATAATAATACAACTTCAATATCCATTTATTATTGAGCCCCCTCAAAAAAATCCCATGAGTAATCGCGTGAGTATCGTGTGAGAGAAATCATGTGAAATTTTCTCATGTCATTTTCACGAGAGAAATTGCGTGATTATCATATGAGATATCACAAAATAAAAGTATCAAAAAAATTGTTTGTAATAAAATGTTTAAAATTAGTTTTCAGTAGACGTGGTGGCCACAATAGATGTTATCATCCGGATGATATATAAATACAAACTTCGCTACAATCTATAATACTTTCTGGTTCAATTAGGAGCAGCATATAATTGTTTTAATATTTCTGTTTATATATCGAAGGCTGCTATAACATGATATTCGATTCGATATTTAAAATTTGTGTGAAATTTGATTGATTGAAGAGAAATTTAGTATTATTGCATTGTTATCTAATGATTTATCCTCTTATTTATCGTATCCGGGGGTTTCGGCGTGTCTCCTAATATGAAATGTGCAGATATAATAATAATAAAAATTGTATATCGGCGTTACAGTATTATTCCTGTAAATTTATTGAGCTGTAGAAGAAATTTTAGCTAATATTTAAGTTTTAAAAAGTTAACAGTATATTGTCGATGCATGGGTAGAAGTTAAAGGTTCTAGATTGTATTTTTTGAAAAATAAGCTAACTTATTAAGAACATAACTTTATAGTGGATTGAGGAATTATTCGCAAAATAAAACTGCTCTCAATCCAATGGCACTCAGCTTCCTCAAACTTTTCTCAATTGAATTTAAACGACCTCGAGACGAGCCAATGGTTTTCTAACTTAGTCGAACCACCTTTTCTATACCGAAAGATTGTGCTGAATTATGACAGACAATTTTTCACTTTTCAATAGGAAATGTTGGTGAACGACGGATAGAGAAGTCAAAATTATAAGAATAAATTTATGTACAAAAATGATTAAAAGTTGTATGATAAGTATAAAGCACCATTTTCTCCTTGGTACTGCCTGGTGGACTCATCAAGAAGAGCTAGATAAACCTTTCTTCGACGCGAAGATGTTATGAAAAATGACTCCATTTAAGTATGAGAAAGAAATTTTGGCTTAGGGGTATCGGAAAACCAGCAGCCAGTGGCATTTTGTACACAAATAAAATTTATTTTTATAATTTTGACTTCTCTATCCTATTTCTTATTGAAAAGTGAAAAATTGTCTGTCATAATACAGCACGTACTTTCGATATTGAAAAGATGGTTCAACTAAGTTAGAAAAACCATTGGCTCCTCTCGAGACCGTTTAAATTCACTTTGGATATAATTTAAACACGAGCGTATTAATTCCATGAATAATAATAATTATTTATTATTGTCACAAAGTAACTTTTTTTTGTATAAACAGTTTTTTTTTGTATTTCGATTTTAACATCTTATTTGAAAATCAGACGATCACTAACATGAAAATGACGTGAGGAAATTGTCGAAAATCTTACGTGAGTATTCACACGAGCACTCAAACGATTACTAACGAGATTTTTTCTTAACAGTCGTTTTGTATGTTGGGTTACTATCAAATACAAAAAATAATATACTTCATTTATTCTTTTTATAATGATTATTTGAACAACTATATATATCTATTATTATATTCATAAATTACAAAAAATTGCTGGTATCCTAAAAGTATACTATTCGAACAAGATGCATCTTTTCTATTGTTCAAATGTTTCGAACTTTTGGCTCCTATAAAAGTAAAATTTAAAGTATAAAATAAAATTTTCCTAATATTATTGAAATAATGTAATAATTTTTTAATAAGCTTTACGAGTATATCGAAATGTTTTCAGGCTAGGAACTATATTCAGAGTCTACCACCGCTGAAGAAAAAGAATTTCAAAGAAGTTTTTCGCGGGGCTAATCCAGCTGGTATGTTAATATTATATGTATAGTTTTGTTTGGCTGCAAAAACAATTTTATATTGTTCTTTATTTCTAAAATTTGGGGTTTACTGCTCCCGGTATCTGAGCGTGTACTAGCCAAATTTATAGATATTTAACTTAAAAAAATTATTATAAAAGTATTATAATTATCAAATCACAATCTAAAAGGTGCTCGATACTTATACTGATTCATTCGTCAATCGGACAACCGAACCGTCGCACCTGACAGATTTGCATTTCTACTCCAAAGAGGTCAAATCAGATGAAACGTTTTTTGTTAAACTAAAAGTACCAATCCATGGTTATCAAAAGTCCTGAAGTAATTATTGGCGACATGCACGGGCTGTACCTCACTCGCTAACGCTCGTTCGGTTAAATCTATATTTTTTATGTTTTTATTAACTGTTATATACATTAAAAAAAAAAACATTTTTTAATTTAAATCTTGATGCATTATTGTCCCAAAATTGTCCCGAGAATTGCTTCGTAAAAAGAAAGTTCAAGTACCTACATGGCAATCAGAGAGGTGGAGAATCGGAGAATGTATGTAGAATTTTTAAAGTTACTGGATAAAAATATATTATTTTCTTCCTTGAAACTGCTTGTTTAAATACATGTTATAAATAACAGGTTATGTAAGTTAACAAGTAAAAATTTAGCGTATATTTTAAATCAAGAAAGATTGTGTACTGTATTGTAAGTAATGGGGTCAAGTATTGGACCAAAATTTTGGTACACAAGAGCTAGTTTTTTTCCCTATTGTGGCCAATTGCTATGCCATTCATACCCATCGTTATTTAATTAATTTGTGCTGAATGCGATTATAAAAAATATGTTTTATAAGGTTTTTGTCATTTGATCATTTGAAGGACAATTTTCCAATTAATGTAGTCAAAGTCTAAGTTCTTATGATCGCCAATGATTGGTACTTTTCCTTATCTTTCAATACTTGCAAAAAAAGATATCCGATACAATCACTCACTTACTCACCGTCCAACATCCGATCCACTGGATCCATCGATACGGAAATATGTTTGATTGGAAATAAGCTCATCCGTGGCAAATTTGTAACATTATATTTATATTTCTATTTATAAAAAAAAAATCAAAAGTTAATCATAGTCTCATAGCCAGTCACGACGTGTCATGTCGGCCGATTCACCGAGTTAGATCATGCAAGTAACGTGATAAATGAAGTGATGGTACGAAAAAATTGTTCAATCTATGTTTTATACTTTTATCAGAGTATATTTCTGTATTTATACAGATATTTACACGTTGTAATATAAAGCACCCCTTCCTCTGCACGTTATAGAATTTATAATGGATGTAATAGTTCTAACAAATAAAACATTATTTGTATAGGATTCTAAGGCATTAGATGAGATAAATAAGTAAAAAATTATGAATAAAAATTTAGAATATTCAATTCATATTGAAATAATGATAAGCCCTTTCCTCGTTAAAATCGGATCAAAAATAAACATTTCCATAATGAATTTTAATTTTTATTTTTACAATAAACAATACTTACGCTTGTAACATTCCAAATTTTGATTTATAATTTTGTTTACATCTCGTCAAATAACTGAAAATTACATAAGAATAATGTTTTATTTATTAGAACTATTACAGCCATTATATAAATATTAACCCATAAGTTCGTTTTCAGCCGGTAAACGTCCATTCCAACACTTTTCTATTAAGATATTGTAGAAATTAGAGTAAAATAAATTTTATTTTTATAGCTATTGATTTGTTGGAATTAATGTTGGAATTGGATTCAGAAAAAAGGATAACTGCAGAACAAGCGCTAGCCCATTCCTATCTCGCTCAATACGCAGATCCTACAGATGAACCTGTATCCCTACCTTATGATCAAAGTTTCGAAGATATGGAATTACCAGTTGAAAAATGGAAAGGTAATATATCAATATTCACGGTGTAAAATAATAAAAGTTATTTGTTTGCCTTCAAGCGTAAAATTATTTACATCATCAAAAATACGAGCAGGCTTATTAATCAAAATTATTAAAAACGTCCATTTAACGGGGTGGCATAGTCCTACCATTACCGACCGAGCAATTGACACAGTTTAAAGCTTATTAAAAATAAAATACAAAGAATCACAAAAAATCAAGA
>JAPYZO010000889.1:0-21321 GCA_030522905.1 Torymus flavipes | reverse complement strand
TCTCACGTTTACTCCCCTGAAAAACCGAATAACTGCCAGATCTGATCTTTTGTTATTCAATAATATTCCGATTTCATATACTTTGATAATATCGTTACACACAATGTATCGATAACAATACAAATTCGGAATTATATACTCAAATGTATTCTATTCACACGTGAAACCTACTGTTAACGATAATAATGTGCTTCGGTAATAACGGCCAGTCCATTCTCACATCTGTATTATTTGCTTTAATGAAGGTAATGGAACTGCCATGGGCGAACGCGCCGGCCATTCAGCGCGATTGCCTCTGTTCAAATCGCTCGCTCCCAATGACCTTCAAGTCGAAGACAAACATCGTGGAGGTGCACTTCACGGTGCACTCGATGAATGCCCTCGATGACTACAATAATCTGTTCTTCGAGGGCGCCTGGGACTTTATGAAAACGACCCAGTGCGTCCAGAAGCGCCGGGTGCGCGGGCCATCCGGCGAAATTAAAAATCGATCGCCCATCGAAGACGTCGAAGAGGTAAGTAAGAGACACAACAAAACAAAAAAAAAATTTTATTTTTTCATACGAATTTCGTAGCAATATTGTGAGAGTCATCCGTGGCTGATTGAGCCGGGCCCGGAGCAGTACTTATACGTGAAGCTTCCGGGCACAGTGGTGACGAACCGCAGCCGCTGCGAAACGCAGAACCGGATAGTCGTACACACGGCGGGCACGCTGCATGCGGCTGTGTGCCCGAGACCGCCCGACGATGCCCGCCATAGTGTCGTCGAGGTCTTCAGCGACGGCTGGACCGTCGGCGACGGCGCCGCCGCGATGTTCGTCGCTGCAGCGAGCGATGCGGCGCGCAGCATCGCCGTCGAGTTCATCATCAGAGAGGACGAGGAGTATCCGGTTACGTGGCTGGAGCTCACGAGGCGGTGAGTACGAAAATGTGGTTGAGTTTTGATGCGGTTCCGCGCCTTAGCAAAGGAATTAATGGGATATATACCTCAGTATTTAGAAATATATCCCCGTTTGGGTATTTTTGCTGCGCCTGGCTCTCGGTAATCGCGTTACAAACGTTATCTAATTATCGCTCAATTAGAAAAAATGTTTAATGAAAATTGGTAACATCCAATAATTTATTTAGTTTTTATAAAATTAAAGTAACAAACATTATGTTATACAAATACTTTAAAAAAACATAAATATTTCTTTTAGAAAAGATCGATCTTAATTTTCAAGTTTTCCGCATTTTTGTGGTATATGTAAGATGAAAAATTGAATAAGGCATAGCAGCATATAGTATATACGCTTCATCGAAATCCAGAGTTCGAAGTTGTGCTGTTCAAGCAAAATTTTCCTTTTTCACGTCGTGCAATAAATTTAGGTTGAACGGAAGTTTCCCATACATCATCAGTTTTGCCATCCCTTTCTTCGCTCCCAGCAAAATACGTATGAGACGTAATATAACTAGCATGCTAAGCAATATCCCGAGCAGCTATAGAGGAGAGATATATATGATCATAACAAGAGTGCTCAATTTATATTTTTAAAAGATTTTATCATCGCGCCTAATGTTATTTATTTACAATCAGATATATCCAAATAAAATGTTTAATGTCAAATAGCACGTCTTAAGATTATTAAAAAAAAAAAACAACAATTCGTACTTATCCCTTCTTAAAATAGGGATGACCGGAAGATATGAAGCCTCTATAGATTTGATTTGCGACGTTGGCTCTTGAATACAAGGAGTGAGAATTTAAAATAAAAATTGATGTTGATGGTTTTAGCTTAAAAAAATAAATAGCACTTTATAATTGTTTGTTAAAGAGATGACCAGAAGTAAAACACAATACGATTAGCTATTTTGAATTAGACGATCAAATTCCAAACAATAAGTGAATTTTTAATTTTAGCAATGAAGAAGGTTTCAAGCATTCTAATGAAAAGTGCATTTAATACTTCATGAAAACATAAAAATCGAATAGCTTATAGTTTTAAACCTTAATATTCGTCAAGCATAAATGTACTGCAATATTATATCAATTATTAAAGATGCAGTAAAAATAAAGAAAAAGATTTTCGGCTCGTAACGAATAAATTATTCTTAGTATATGTTTAATAAAAAAGTTTAAGATACTTAAAATATATAGCAGCCGTAAGCTTAATTAAAAAGCCATTTTCAAGCCTTTTTCCTGCTTTACAGGCCAACGGTATCGGCGGCGCTCGCCGGCTACCAGCTGGGCCGGGACTGTGAGCAACGCTGTCCTGAGCTCGACGCTTGCATCAACGCTTCGCTGTGGTGCGACGGTGTCAGCCACTGTCCGACGGGCTACGACGAGGCCCTCGCCCACTGCTCTATCCTTCTGCGGCTGCCGCCCGTCCACCTCGGCCTCGCGGCCATCGCTCTCTTCTCGATCGGGGGCCTGCTGTGCCTGGTGTCGTGGCGGGCATGTCGACCTGGCCACGGCGGCCGTTCCATTTCCCAGCACCGGCTGAAGAGCATCTCCTCGGAGACGGCCATTATCGACGGCAAGGAGGTGATCTGCTGACACAGCGAGAGTTCTGTGCGCTACGTCGAGATCGACCGCGTCACCACCGTGTGACGATCGTCGGCCATTCGGGAACGAGTCGTTGTTGTCGCTGGAGCCGCTGTTTCTGCTGCTGTTGCTCGCGATGCTCAAGGAGTCAGGGGACTTTAAGCGAGAGGTGGTGTGCTGCTGGGAATACACACGGCTTCCTTCGAGGTACTTATTGGCTTATCGATGCATCCTGGGTCAATATGAGGGAGGTGAAATCGCAAAAATCGGGGTTGTTATTTTTTATAAATTTTAGAAACACGCGTATGATAATTTGAGAGACGGTTTAATGGTACAATCATTATTGAATCTTTGAGACATAGCTTCTGATGGTTTTAGTTTATGGAAATTTATTATAGTTTTCGTGTATTTGTTCAGATATAAAGTGTAACGTATAGTAACTGATACTCTAAAATATAATCTATGTATACGGTAAAAGGGTAGCTACTCTTTTCTTGGCTGTTGGCAATCAAATTGAATGTTATTGCCAAGTTTCAAAGATTTTGTTATGAAGATTTGTCGAAAACAAAATATCATTGGTAACAACCATCGACTCGTAGTTAAATATTGCTATACTTAATGAATGATTAAAATACAAAATTTTTTATTATTGCAGAATTCGAAGTACTTCGTATCAAAGAAGATCCTCGAAGCCTCGAAGAAATCACGATCATCTCGCGATCAACGAATCGGTTATGTTCCAATGCTCGACGTGACGTACAGAACTCCTGTAAGCCGGGAAGAAGATATATGACTAGGAGGATATGCGCAAAATGGTCTGCTAACGAGAAGGCACACATCTTGTTATTTACATGTAACAACATTTATAATTGCTGATCTTGAAAAAAACGTTGATTAATGGTTAATCTTGCTTCTCCGGGCAGAACAATAATTGAAGTTTTGTAATTAATTTTATAGATGTCTCGAAAACGTACTTGACGAACGAGAGAAAGAAAGAGAGATTGATTTTTAACGCCACACGTTGCAAACTTTACATTCTGTTGTCCAGGATTTTTAACGACAAAGGAAAGATGGTAGCGAGTCTCAATACGCACGATAAAAAAAATAAAATATACGTAATCGTAAGTTTTAATTGTTAAGAAATTTCAAACGATTAAAGTTCGGTAAGAGCCGTGGATACCCTTCTTTTTGACGATATTCCGCCGTTTCCGCGCTATTCGTCTCCTCTATATCGTTTCCGCGAGCGAAATTTAGCGATCTGAAAGTCGATCGAAAATACGGGTATCCGAGACTCTCGACTTAGGAAATTAAACTCTAGATCACTTGCTGTGTACGACCAAATGATTAACATTGTTTTTCGGGGGTAAAGGCGAGGAAAAAAAATACGCGCGCGTGTATTGTCACGGCATTACTTCAGAATGGTTATAAAGAAGAAAAAAAAACAACACTCCTATAAAGAATGTACGGTAATAATGTAATTACTATTATAGATGAAATGAAGTAAATAATAAAATATAGGTGAATAGTCAGTACTTATGTGATAACTAACGAAGTGACGATTGACAATTGACGAATATTAATATATTCAAAATAATACACACTGTTTTTCCGCGGAGCTGTGCTCCGGAATTGTTGATCCGCCGGCGCGCGCGTCGATTTTGTTATCGAGTATAGGCTGACGCGATAGTAAAATGTCTTGCGTACAAATTCGTTGAAAAAAAAAACAATTTTTTTTATCTTTTCAAAGTAGGACAGTTACTTTCTAATTGTTACTTGTTAGGTATATATTGTTTGTCCTTAATGAACAGCAGAAGGTAACACTATCGACGCCTCGTGATTAGGTTCGTGCGTCTTGTTAATAATTGTAAATAATTCAATGTACTAAAACCATGAAGCGATAGTCGCATTTTGCGTACTTTGCATACTTTCACGTGTAATAATAATAATAATAATAATTTATATTTCGGATTCACACAGAAAATTAAAACTGAAACCTTTCAGTTTATTCCAAATCTTTGATAATTATATTTTCTCTTATATTTTTAGATGTATTTAAAATCACTGTAAATGAAAACTCTCACCAAACTTAAAAATGAAGAAATAATGAAAAAATGTAGAGTAATAGGTACAGGTAAAAAATTCCAATAGCATGATACGTGAAGGTAATGCAATGTGATCGCTTATGAACTATTAGTCTTTAAGCGTTGAACGTATTGGATAACTTTCCGCATAAATATATAAGTATGAAGACTATTTAAAGGATTTTGAAATTCAAAAAACAGAGAGAGAGTGGGAGAGAGAGAGAGAGAGAGAGAGAGAGAAAGAAGGAGAGAGGGAGAGAAAGAGACACGAGGATGTGCGACTGAATAGGAAAGAATCTCACTAGGTGATTAGCGACAGACAGGAGCACTCCTAAATAATTTAATCTCGTAAAAATCCGCTGTTCGGCGAAACAAAATAAGCAATAATATATACGAGAAAAATTATTATTATACGCATAGCAAGGCATGAGCTGCCACTACTATCGCATTATATATATACACGTAATTAGGTTCTATCAATATAATTTCAATGATTGAGATTAAAATAATAATACGACAAGTTGATAAATTAGCGACAATTATCTGTCCCTTGATGATACGAGTCGGTCCGGCATGTACGAGCACGGAATTTCAAAAATTGTTCGATATGTTTTAACCGTGAAATTCTTAGAAGTGCTCGTGTCTGGGCAAAATCGTGCGTAGTAACTATATGAAAGATGAAATAAATCAGAGTCAGCTAGCCACAAACACCGCCAACATACGCCATCGATAGTGCATGTCCAATAATTTACATAAATCTTTTGCTTCGTATGAACTTTGAGATTGGTTTTTACACGCAAAAATAAAAGTTACAATGAAAGTTAAACATATGCAGAATTCATTTCAATACATAAGTCTCGAAAATACTAGAGCATATTAACAAATATGCCGAATGAGAAAAAATGGTTGATAAAGTCTTTAATGACATTTTGTTGCAGACATCAATTAATTTTTATTTCATTGGTTATGAATGAATTTTCCTATTATATTGTTAATTAAGATAAGTTATGGTACTCAAAGTTTACAAAAAATTATGAGATGCAGACATTTAAAGAACACCAATACATTTCTTCCATGCGTAAATGCTAAATACAATATACAAGATTACTTAATGATAAAATCAACTGTCGAAGTAGAATAACAATCTTCAAGAAAATAAGCTTCATTATTGCATCCCCGACTTATAAATTCACGATTATTTCACTTCTACTAAAGTATAATTGAGTTTACGTATTAAAGCCTCTTTTCCTTTAGCAAACTAAAAAGTTTAAGTACTTAAATTTTACTTTACGTGCTCGCTCGTAATTCCTCAAGAACCCAGGATTTAATTTTCGGGACCAAAGAATTAACAAGACTTAAATTAAATATAAGTGCCAAATAAAAGCAAAACAATTTTTCTGATTCTTTGCAGAGAAAACCAATTTTTTAAACGTTTTGACAATTTTGCTCTTAATTACGATAAATCGGCCAATAAAAATTTATCTTCTGTTTATGACACATCATGTCATCATCAACAGTATAAATAATCTCACTATTACGTTAAACAAATGATAAAATCATTGCGACTGTTTTATTGCAGCATCATATTTTCATGTCAATAATCACAAAACCACAACAATTTATTATACTGAATTCGGGAGAAAATATTGCAAAATCATTCTGCAGTTCTACTGACATTTTTCAGCAGTTGATACATTATTTGCGAGCGTGGAAAATAAAACTACAAAAACCATATCGTCCATAATTTTTAAGAATTCGTTGAGATCGATTTGTGAAACGAGTAAATTCTCAATGTCGACAACGGCACATGTGGAGGTCAGGCAATCGGAGCTTGAAAAATTGCGAACAATGCGGAAAACTCGCTTGGATTTAACCCTTTAGGTCACTGCTCACGTTATATAATCCGAAAAAGTCAGAATTCTAGGCGGGCTTCATAAGTTCGCTTACAAACGTCGATAAAAAAAAGCGCAGAGAAAGAGAGTTTTATAAACCTTTGTACAATCTACACCATATTTCTCTTAAAATATATTTTTCATTCTAGGCGACAAATGTTTATGAAATATACTTTTACTTCGAAATATTTCTACATAGCCTAATTTTTATAATGGTTTTTTCGTTCCTATTTTTGAACCAGAAATTAAAAATACTTTTGCAATGCAAACTTTGTATAAATATATACATCAATACTAGAGAGAGCATAAATGATTTTTTACAAATCACTGTTATCATTTTGAAAGAGATTTTACATGATTACAGAAATTCATTTTACCTCAATTAATCAATTATTCCCCTTAACTAAAAAGAATAATTTTCTTGTTTTTGTCACAGTCGTTACATTTTAAAGCAACCCCGTGTCGCGTCGCTTTAATGTGTCCCCGTTCGCGACGTGGCCGCGCGACTCATTTCGCTGCGATATTTTTTGCTTCGGCATTGTCGCGCACCTACACTCCCTCACACACGCCCATGCACATATAGAAATCTTTAGAGCAGCCCGTGACGCACGGAAAAGAGACGATTGTGAAAAAAGGGGGGGATACGCTCGCGTTGGCCATTTTCGCCCGTTACGTTTGGAGCGCGCCCACGCGGTCTTTTTCGTCGGGGGCTCCGAATCATTCGGGGCTGCGCGCGAAAGAGAAGGAGAGCAGGTCGTTGTCACGTTTCGTTGCTAACTAACGAGCCCTTGCTCTCAGTATTCAAAGGAAAAAAGAGGAAATATACGAAACTGTATGTCATGCACAAGGGTCACACGATATATACACACATACACTTGCAAAACTGACGAATACTGCAGTGCTGTCGTTCTCTCTTGCTGCGTATGCAATTTAATAGTGAACCTTTAGCTACACGTAACTGCGCGCGAAAACATCTAGAAAGATTTCCATTACTTAGACACTTGAAAGGTCATGCGCGCGCGCGTGTGTGTGTATGTGTGTAGGGTCGAGTCAACCCTTTTTCACAACTTTTCGGGTCTTTTCTCGAATTTTCATTTCACGCTGCATAATGCGCTAGTTTTATTAAGATTATCCGCTTCGATAGTTGATTATTAAGAAAGTTTTTTTAAAAGCTAGGCGAGCCCTCTATTTTAAGATCTTTCCTTCTGCCAGAGCATATTCAGTTATACTGAATAATTTTAATCACCAACACTGCTTTCTCAAATTTTCAGATGAAAAATATGAAAGAATTTTCTTATACGAACGTAATTTCAGATCTACGCTCTGAATTCGAATCAGTGCACATGCACTAATACCAATTCAATGGTAGTATTAATCAATTATCAGTAGATTTTCACTGATTCAAATTTAGAGAGTACGCATTTTGTTGTCGAAATTAAGTTTAGTAAGGATCAGGTCGTAAACAAATATACTGCCAGAGAAAAATTATGTAGACGACAATTTGGTTGGCGAAGATAACGCTTCTGGATCTGAATAAAACGACATAAATATTCACAAATAAAATATCGAATGGCAAATTAAAAATTAAATAAACTTACTAGGAGAGTGTCATTGCGGGGATTCAGCTCAATCTTTGAGATATGTTTTTTTCTACATGTAAAAATGTGACGAAAGTCACGCTAGATAGATTTTCACATTCTAAAATCTCAAGTTATGAATATTTCTAATTTTATTCTTAACAAAATTGAAAAACGTTCGGTCTGAAAAAATTTTACTGAATTAGACAAAATAAAACGGTGAAACGTACTTTTATTTGCTTCTTCATATTCAACTGCTTACATCACCTCACATTTCATTATGTATTCAAATATAAAAAGAAAATAACTATGTATACATACATCATGAGGTTTGCATACTGTGCTCTGAAGAGGAAAAAAAATAGTCAGTTGGTTTAATAAAACTTAAACTGTTAATAATCTAATTAGAGAATTAGGAACATACTTCAAATTTTGAGCTAAAGCCATATAGCCTGAAGTTAGGGCCTACACTCTACTAGTTAATATAACGCATTCGCCCTTTATGGATCTACATTAAAATATGCCTATCGGAAGTTCGATAAGAATATAACACTGTCAGAGTTTGTGATAATTGCATGTTTAATGTGATTACTTTAAAAAAGAAAATGTACAACTTATATGTTACAAATTTATTATAAAAATTTTCTATTACTGCTCTGCAACCAATTAATTAAGTTTTGAAAGTCTCTGAAAGAGCGAAAACAAAAAGTAAAAGATTGACAAAATTTACTTGCAAAAATATAATTTACTCAAACATAAGTTTTTTATATTACTCACAGTTATATAATTTCGTATTATATGGAGCAAATTAATTTTTCTTAATAAGCGAACCATACTGAAGAAACTGCGTACAAAGCGTAAAAAAAGAAAAAACAAATTTTGAAAAAGAAAAAGATTATCCGAAAATCAACATTTCTGCATCGCGCAATTTTTCCGCATTAGACATTATACTGCAACTAAAATGAGGGATAAGTGGATTGCGCAGCTGAACAAGAGGAGACTGATGCACAATGATCGACCTCAAATCTGTCGAGAGAGACACACACATACTAGGCGTGTACATGCGTTAATATATACATTGCAACGGAAGGTTTTCATTAAACACGGTGGCGACATGCCATTACAGCGAGCGAGTAAAGCCAGGAAAAAACTGCGTCACATTGGGCGAGAAACAACAGAAAATCTATTTCCTGCTGTTTATTCTCGCACGCGAGGAGATGTAACTTGTAAATACACGCAGCATAATTTGTAAGGCTCACGTGTGCGATGATTGACCGATCGCTTTTCGAAAGATAGACGTCAAGAAAGCTTTCGAACGATCAATTTCAAGTACACGCGACGGATAATCAAAAGTATTGTTGATGCGGAAACTGTGTAAGATATATATAAGTTGTATATTAGATA
This sequence comes from Torymus flavipes, assembly GCA_030522905.1. Classification (NCBI taxonomy): domain Eukaryota; kingdom Metazoa; phylum Arthropoda; class Insecta; order Hymenoptera; family Torymidae; genus Torymus; species Torymus flavipes. Next base: position 11,843 of record JAPYZO010000889.1, on the reverse strand, counting down.
AATAAACGAAACGTATATGTACAATTAAAGTGATGTAACGGTACCATGAGAGCAGATTCCGTAATGACTGTTTTAATGATTTTTTGTTGAAAGATACTTACGTTAAAACAAAATTTTCATGTGAAACATGTACATACAAGCTAATAACGAATATTTTACATATATTTAAACAATAATTATATATTGTCAGGTAACGCATATGTTTGAGTTAATTTTAATGTCAAAACAAGTCAAGCTTCAGCTTTGATTTGTAGATAATTTTTTCCTTTATATACGTTCACTGATATTGTTCCAAATAGCACTTCAATATTTTATGAAGAAATATGTTTTATATTACGAGTGATTTTAAACAACAAAACTTGCTTTGACACACAAAAATTTTACGAAGAAAGGATAAAATTTGATCCGCCAAGATTCTCAAATTCACAGCAAGGTATTTTAAAAGAAATTGTCACTTTTCAAAAAGCGGACAAGCAATATGTGTAAACTAAACAAAGAAGCGGATTCAACGCTTGCTGACCGTGTTAAGCATTTTAAAATTTAAGATTTTAAAATTGCATAATAAAGCCATATCTGGCACGGGCAATGGGTTTCTTTTCGTTTCCTGGTAGAGAGGATTTTATATGTTTAATTTTCTTCTCGCACAACTCGATGAGCGTTGAAAGGTTCGACATTAGTGATAAAAAGTAAGAAAAAAATAATCGTAAATAAAATAAATGAAGTTAAGGTAAAATCACTTTACTGCCGTCAAAGCGCGTAAGAAAAATCGTTTGCATTCATCAAATGCTCCTATACTTAAGAATTAAGTAAGCGAACAGTAGTTTTCATCTGTAATACGGGTTCATTCAAGCCGATACGTCGAGACGGTAAAGCATGCATATATATATTGCAAGTTGTGCTAAAACTCTTTTTACTGTTCTCATTAAATTTATTACAATAGATATATATTCGAAGCTTGGCGAATTGAGCTCAATGTTTTCGTGTGACTTGCGCGCTGAGAGACACATTATACTTGATGCATTGATTTATCATAGAAACTTTGCTGAAAAATGTATTAGATTGAAATCCGTTTGTATTTCAGTGGGCAACAGAATCCGAGACACAATGTGTATAACAAGTGCGATCATTATTTGTATTTTATCGTATAATATTTGTTCATTCAACGAGGTGACGCGATTGCCTTGTGGAAAGAATAGATGAAAGCGAGTCTTATGACTTGAGCTGTAAGTTTTATCTTGTAATTAGAAGAGCTTTGAACTCACTGACTGAATTAATCAATAAAACGAATAAACGTTTGTTTACTAGTTTACGCCACAAGCTATAGCTCAAAGTTTTATAAAAAAAAACACCGTACTTTGTTACCACAATTTTGTTACGAAAAAGTCTAGGATCTGTGCAGACTAATTAATTTCGTGGGTTCCAAACTCTTTTGAAGACTGCCGACTACTTGTAAAAAAAACTGTAATGGATGAGAGTATTAGCCGTAGCTCGTTCTTTTTTTTCCAAGTATTATGCGCAAAAGAGATGCTTTTAAATGTCTTTAAGTGAATAAGAATAATTTAAAATAGAATATTTTTGAAAATTTTTGATAGTGAAAAAATTTATATTTTCTGAAGAATATAGTACAGACACAAGGAATGTGAATAATTTATAAATTAATGATTTGGAAAATCAATTGCTACCAGTTTCACTAAGCCTTCTAGTAACATTGTAAAGTGCAAACAATAGTTTTCGATTATTTAAAATTTTGAAAATAAAGAATAATATAATAGAATAAACTAAAGCATTTTCTTATGCACACAAGGAATTTTTTTAAATAACAATTGATATGCTAAGAATAAAATTATTGAGTTGTAAAATGGTTCTGTATTAATTTTTTCTTTATACAAATAATGTAATAACAAATAAAAATTAAAATTATGATCATTGTTTTTTTTATAGCAGTACCATTTTTAAAAGAGCCTCTAATCTTATTCACTTTAAGATGTTTACAATCAGCTCCGTTTACTAAACAATTTCTAAAAATTAATCAATCGATCTGTAGATGGTTGCGACAAGCGAACGCGGGCGATAAGATAAAAAAGGAAAAATAAATAGTTGCTTAAATAAATTTACTTGTATAAGGGCGAATGTGGTGGATCGTGTCGAGATCGTCAGGAGATATATAACTGACAATAACACACAGATACACATGAACGCGCACACAGACGTGTATACACATACATATACAAATATAAATGCATACAGACACACACACACATACACACACATACACACACACACACACACACACACACACACACACACACACACGAGACTACAATGGCAAAGAAAATGATATTGCAGATCTTATTTCTGAAAGTTATTGAAAAACGTATAAGCGGAGAGTCGCGCGATTTTTTTGTAGCTGGCAAAAAGGAAGCACCGCAATATTAGAAACAAAAAGGTACACGTATATGCGAGAGAATTTACACGCAGTTGTGCTTTAAGATATACCTTTGTATACTAAGACGAAAACGACAAGCGTATATGAATGGGCGCGTACGATTTTTCAGCGGATTCAGTGTATAACGTTGTATAATTTTCGACTTCAGCACTTGGCGATACTTAATCGTGCATTGATAAAACAAAGATAACAGACACTGACAATTTTGAAAAGAGTTTTTAAACGATTCAAAGAGTTTCAAAATGTGTTCAACATATATGCTGCATTTATTGTCTAAACGTCATCTCACATTACATGCGTTTTATAAATTTGAATGAGTTTCGTCTAAGTTAATTTTTATGGCATGCTTATACAACATTTAAGTTTTAGGAATATATTAGGAATATGAGTTTTTAAAAAATTGTAATAATCTTTATTTGCATAAAATGTTATTTTAAAATAGAAAGCCTTTGTCAATTACTAATAAATCAATAATTTAATCTAACCAGAAGAGTGTTAGGGATCCGAATATTCAACCTTAATGCTCTGAAAAAACTCAAATTCTGGATACTTTTAGCTTTATTTTGGAAAAATGTTGGAAAAACCTCTTCTTGAAACGGTAACTAATCAATCTTAGGAAATTTTAAATATCATTTCAAAACGAAAAATAAAACTAAAAAAGACGAGTTTTCATTTGCTTTTTCAGAATTTAAAAATATTTATTCCCTTTAATGTCAAGTCGTGCATGCATGAAGTCGAACAACGAATTTTAGGAGCTTAACATTTTTTTCAATCCTGAAAAAAGCAAATTCAAGCTCGTTTACTTATCTGACATTTTTCTAAACTAAATAGTTGATTTCATTAGGGCAAATAATTTAGATAAGCATTATTTTTTCCGTGTAAGACTCTTCATGATTTATTGTATAATACCGATTCAAAAAAAATCTTTATTCAAGATTTTTTCAAAATAAAGCTAAAAATGTCCAGAACTTGAGTTTTTTGGGGCGCTAGTTTTTCGTCTAATATTACAATTTGGGTTGGATCCGTGATTCGGATCCCTGACACTCTCCTATAGTAAGTTACATTATGTTGTAGGCAATGTAGGTAGTGTATATCTATATCAATACAACATATAGATATACTATACCAGTGGAACTCATAAAAGCTTACAGATTTTGACTCACATAATACCTATACTTCACCTTTGAAGATTTGCACAATTGTGTTTAAAGGAATAAACAATTAGTTTTATTTCGAAACTCAAAATGTTATCAAACTTGTATATTATTCAAGTTATCGTCCTCTTAATGCAGACTTAAAATTTGTATCATAATTTAAGTTTTGTATCATCCATCTCTTGCGTAATAAAAATCCAAGTCTTCTACATTAAGTACAGTTAAGCTCAACATCATAAAATGGAAAAGTATTAAGTATATTTATAAAGTAATGTTTTTTTGTTAAAAATATTTTTAGTTGTATGAAGATTTGGAAATGGACTGCCGAAAAAACGATTATTTCACTAAACAGGTCACCATACATGCTCACACAACACGCATAGTTACTATATAATACTATTGACGATTATATAAATAAACCGTAATATATTGTCGATTATCGATTCGAATATCAAGTATGCAACGTTTTTAATAAATTATTTTGAAGATTGCTCAGCTTGTTTTATTAATTATACCCGTAGAAAATTCCAATGTTTATAAAAGTTCATTATTTATGTTTCTTTTCATTAATAACTTAATGTATTCTTAGAGTAAAGTCCAATACTAAACTAAAGAAAAATATTATATTATATAATAAATGGAATATTAAATGAGTCCATTGTTCCCTTTGGTGGTAAATATTCAGTTTAAGTTCATTTAAATTGAATCATTGTAGATGAGTGAAGATATACAAATAAGCAACTAGTGCATTTCGAACTATAATGCAAATTTTGAAAACGCAAATGGTTTTTTAATTAAAAAATTTACTAAAGTGAAATAGTTTCATAAAGAAAAAATTAAACTTGATACGTTTGTAGTACTTTGCTACTTTATATATCGTTGGTTAACACAAAGTATTAAAGAAGATGAACAAAAATTTTTTTATAAAAATATTATTAATTATTTATACAGTTGTATATAAAATTGTATTTAATGAACGTCCCAATAATTCCACGTTTATAGTACCTACTTTATCGTCAATTATAGAAACGTTCTTATTCTCATCGTACCTGCAAAAATAGAATTTATATATTTTATTATAAGATTTTTGATGTTATTTTATATAAATGAATATCTTACTTATTGTACAATTGTACTACAATCACGTTGTCTTTAGTTTTAAAGGCTGTTGTCAGAATATTACTATTTTCACTTGTAGCTTCAACTTTAACGGAGGAGCGTGGTACAAATTTACTAAAATGAGTCATCGCATAATATAAAGGCTGCTTATAAAATACATCGTCACTTGGTATCACAATTATTGGCGCGTCAACATAATTTTCTACCCAATTAGGTCCTCCTTGAGGGTTTAATGCCAAATTCCAGTCGACCCAGCCAACAACCCAATGGTTAATGTTCTAAAATATTGATTACATGATAAATTATTGCACTTTTTATCCATTATATAATAATGTACTTTATTGTACCTCAAATAATTTTTCAATTATACGTTCTGCTCTTCTCCACGATCCGAGAATGACTTTCGGATACTCCCATGGTCGGTCACCTAACCAATACAATACATCATATTAGTTTTATTATAAATCAAATTTATCTTACATTTTACTTTTTTAAAAACAAATTTTTGTATCTATTATCTCTCGATTATTTACCCACGCAAGCTTCTGTCATTAAGATAAATTTATCTGGAAGAAGAGCATGTGTTGCTGTAAGAGCTGCAGCAGGTACAAAATCATCGGTATACCAGTGGATAGCAACGCCTTTGATATATTTCAGAGCATCACTGTTACGGAACTTAAAATCTATCACGTACCATGGCAAAACAAATCTTTGGTCGTCGAGCATTAAAATAATAGTATCATTGCTATTTGATTTCTCCAACGTTGGACCTAAATTTTGCAATACCCACTTTGATGCAGTTTTTGCTGACCAATACATTTTATTTATATGACTGAATGGTATTAATGTGGTAAACGGTTCATTTCCTGTTGAAACAGCCCACATTTCAAGACCATTTTTCTTATATTCTTCTAAGAACTTTATTATATAATCTGCATATGTTTGATAATATTTATTCAACAAATAAGCTAGAAAAATAAGAAAAATTAAATAATAATTTTACTTTAATCAAGATACTTATACATGACGATATCTCCGCAAAGGCACCATTCACGCGTTCACAAGAGTGAAAAAAGTTTTTTTTCTAGTCACGCCTTTCGGCCTGGTTTTTCTTACTTGTTGTACCACATAATATTGGAGAAAAATCATGATCAATTGAAAAAAACTTGATAAAACCCTGTTTTTAAGATTAAAAATTTTTAAAGACATGCAAAAAATCCTCTTTAACTTGAAACGGTTAATTCCACACACTACACACGCACGGACGTACGCATACACTTGATTTTTTATACTTACTAAATCCATTATATTTAGCACGATTTTTCATCCAAACTGGTGCTGTCCATGCAGCGGATAGAAAACGGATTGATGGGTTAAGCTTTCGAGCTTCTGTCATGAGAGGAATCTTCAATTGGTAATCTTCATTAGCAAGCGTAAATTTTTTTAAATCTACATCGCCATCAGTGTCATCGTATGTGTATGCTCTTGTAGAAAAATCTGAGCCCCCGATAGGAACGCGACCGAAATTGTATTTACTTCCATTTGTACTAAAATACGACCTTAAATAATAATATAATAAATTGACCTTGCAATATAAGCAGTTACAGATAAATTCGACAGTCGATAAATAAGTATGTAAAATTTATTTTTCTACAAATTTCTCAAAATATAGTAATCTTTTTACGACAATTATTCAAATAAATTATAACATTAAATTTATGAATATGCTATACCTCATCAAATTATCTTGAGCTCCTTGACTTAAGTTTTTTATGTTTAAACATGCTGCATCCGTAAAAGCACCCCCAAAACCTTCCATTGATTGATACTGTTTATCAGAGTTAATTTTTATTTTATAGCTATTACTGGATTCACTTGAAATTTTTCCATCTGACCGATTCAATCTTTTGCCGCTTTTACTCGAGATATACCATATAAATTCACCATTATTTGGTAGCTTTGGATCTGGATAGTAATCACAATATGTAGAATTACATTCACACACTACACTATCTGATCCAAAATTGATTGATTTACAATCTTGTGTGTGAACTAAAATTAATCCATAAGTAAAAGAGTTTTTTTATTCTAGTTGATGTTTAAATCCAATATTAAAATTTAAGAATTGCTTTAAATATCATACCTGAAATATAGCACAAAGCTATAATTGTTATTAGCAGCTTAATCATTTTTTTACGAAAATCGTAATTTAGAAAGGTAAAAGTTCACCAGCACAGATAACCATCCTAAAAATAATTTTAAAATAGTCTTAATTTAAAATATTTAATATTTATATTATTATTTTTTTAATTTTTATATGTACATTAAAGGTTTCGTGCGATCATTTAAAAGTAATAATTTAAAAGTGCCGCCAACTATAGAAAGCGAGCAAGCGACCTACTGTATCATTAGTAGGTAAGAAAATATAATAAAGTTTAATCAATAGCCATTCAACTCAAAAAATTCGTATTCTTTCCTTTCTTATATCTTCATTAGCGTGTTGACATCCTGATAAGAATTACATTGAATTGTTTACATTCTAACATTAGAATTTCTAAAATTAACCACATAATTATCCAATATTATTTAAGAACACGAATATAAATGAATGTTTTTTTCTCTGTGGATGTCACAACTCTATTGACGCAATCCATCTTAAATTGAACAGCCTAACCATGATCATATCACCAATAATTTTGGAATTTGAGGATGTTATTTTTTTCTTAAATTACATGACACTTATTTATTCATTTTATTGATTGAACTAAAATTGCACCCCATTCACAATGTTCAAAATTCTTTACAGAATCCTAGCTTTGAAATTTTATTTTTTAAGAAAACTGAGAAAAAAAAACAAGATTAATTAAGTCCGATGTGGGGCATAGCCGAAGGATATTAAGCTAAAACCGCCAAAGAGTCCGTAAGTTTGTGCCGGAGAGACGTGCAGTTTCTGATTGAAAGTCGGCAGAAACAACATAAGCAAAGGCCACGTGGCTTTTGGCGCTTGTGCATCTGCCCGTCGCTCGTTATAGGCTGTTTGTATCGGAGCGCTTGGGCAATTCTGCCCTTTGTTATTCTACCCGTCAATTCTGGCTATTTTGACCGGAGATTTAAGCTGTTTTTGTGCTTTATTTTTCCTCTCGCGATGGAGTGAGGGTAAGGGGATCCCCTCTCTCCCTGCGATGGCTCATCGTTCACCACGCACGTCACACAGATTCCTCGCGCAGCCAACGACCTCAGCGTTTTAACTTTACTAGTCACCTCTAAGCGCACTGCGCGTGCCGTAATTTTAGCAGAACTTTGCGCCACTTTTATTTTTGTTACCTACCAATCAATTACTCCCACCAACCAAATCACGAATAAATTGATATCATAACCAATCCGTCACTTTTTTAAGATTGGAAATAAGAAACACAGTACCACAAATATTTGTTTTTAATTGACGTGTGGAAAATCATGTGTGCTATGAGTATTTTTTGCTGCTGAACTCGAATCCGTTGAGAGTTTCTACCTATCACGTACAGATCTTTGTCCTCTACAAAAACGTGCTGAAAATAAGTTTAATTCTCAATCCGTAAATCTTTAATCAATACACAAAGTGTTAGCCCTAAATCCAGGGGGTTGCACATCACCTTAAAACGTCTGTTATTACCAAATTGAGAACGGGCATTACGTTTTAGCTGTAATTTGTGAGTTAAACATTATACCACAACCCACAATCTGCCCAAAAGAGTGTTCATTTTATTAGAAATGCACACGATTCGGTGACTCACGTGATCATTAACTAAGATAAAATAGCATGAACATGTTAAAAAAATAAAATAAATACAAAAACTGTATTGCTGGAAAACTGAACAAGAAAACATCTTTATTATACTGCTAAATCTACGAAGCATGAATGCAAAAAACTTCCTTAATGCTTTCCGAGTAAGGAAAAATTTCTCTCTCTTAAAAAAGTGATGGATGAAACCTGTCATCACAATAAAACTGTTTTAATTGGTTGTCATTAACCATTTGATTGGTCTCTATAGAATAGGTGCCAAAACCTAATATGTTTGAATATTTAAGATTAAATTCTTGAGTTTGAATATTTAAAACTAAATAATTAAAATAGTATATAGGAAAAATTTCATCATTTTATTTATTAAAATTACACTATTATCGTGCAGTTTAAACTGATTAAAACTAATTTTTATATTACAACTAACTAATTTAATCATGTAAAAAAAAACTGAACTTAACAAATAATAATAATAATACGCGCGGAGCGCTTCGAATTGTAGCTGGTATTATAAAACTCATATTATATACACATTATATTTATGCCAATAAAACCTTAACAAGAGTTTGAAATGAGAGTAGCAATCCAAAAAAGGTGTGCATTTTGTTAAGTAATATATAGTAGTTAGTGAACGGGAGAGAGTAAATGAGCGATAGTAAATGAGATGAGAGTAAATGAGAGATAGTACCAGACGTACTCACTACGTATGAATGTAATGGAATCGACCACTATAGTAATTCCAAAAATGTAAAAGTGATAAGTTGGGCTCGTGACAATGCAATTTCCCAATCCCTAATGACTACTGATATACGGTATCTTACATTATAAACATATCTGATGATCTCATAACGGTATAACCGTATACGATTGTTTACTAACCGAGCAACGCAATTGCATCATCGTGTTGCTTCAGGTGCATTACGACGCGTGCAAAAATAAATCGAAGAATAAGCGCGCCTAACAAGATGCAGCGATTGCACCTCGCGTCTACGAAGGGCTCGCGCCAGACAACTGCTTAGTCAGTGGCTCGATAAACACATCGGACCATCTGATGTATTGACTCACACTCTCGTTCCGCGTCTTCCAAGAAAATACAATACGCTTTATACCCATTCCACGAAGCAACCAAACGGCAGCATTACATATGCATATACGTCAGAGATGAAAGCTAATGAATTCTTCAATACGTATATTTATGCGTCACGTGAAATATGTATCGTTGATTTGATTCATGCGAGCTATTTATAAATTTCTTCCTTGTTTTGTATTTATTTTTAGCTATGTTAAAAAATTTTAAGCCGAACTTACTTTTTTCGAATGTCAGTTTCTTACATCTGTTTTTTCTTTTAAGAAAAGCATCTATACGGATATCTGTTTGCACAAACTAATTGAAATTTTGACTAGTGTTTAAGTATTTTATTCAATGTGTTTTCATACGAATTACTAACTGCTTTCCTCGAAGTATTTAAATTGTTATCAAATTAGTATGTGTCATATTTGTAGAGTTAAAAATGCTCAATAGGTGTATGTTTAGAGAGAGATAAGAATATTCAATTTTATAAAATGGCTTGTTTTCTACAATAATGAGGATTATTAACATGTATCTGTGCACGCACGTGTGTGTATGCGCGTATGCGTGTTATATGTAAAGAGTTTAATCATTCATCATATATATATATATATTAATTTGCGTAAATGGTCACATATTATATGCATATATCATAATATATTTATTTTAGACATTTAAAAGAATTTTCACAAATCTTACCACAGCCCAAATGATTATGCACAACAACGTATAATCAGGACGATAATTATTGAAAAAATTATTTAAAATTCATTGTAAGATGTATAAAGTATATACTTACAAAAAAAATAAAAAAGAAATTAATTTTCTTCTTTAAAAAAATTTGGTTTTTCAAGTGTATTTTATTATTTTAATTTTACAATATATTTAAAAAAAAAACTACATCTTCTGCCTAAAACCAAAAGCAACCTTCATTCTATTCTACAACTTTTTAAATAATTCCACGATATTTGTTTTTTGTCAATACACGCTTATTATGAACAAATCGTGACCGTAAAAAAAGCTTATTGTTGATAAATAACATCGGAACGTTCGCAATATTTAATCTACAGGAAACATTTTTTTAAATAAAAAACTTTCCGACAGGATCATGTAGTGTCAATGTTGCAACAAACCTGAATTTAATTAACTGTTAAACAAGTACTTATGTAATTATAAAATACGAGTTTACGCGAAAGAATTTTTAATTATTAAACAAAAAAAAACACCTAAAGTACTTCCAGAAATTAAATGATATAATTCTCAAATTAAATTACTAATATAGAATCGGACTTAAAAAAAATTCTGTTTGGTACATTTTTTAACGAGATATTTTTGGATTTTAGCAACCTTTATTATCTTATGTCACGAAACCTTTTATTAAATTAAACCTACGATCATCATTAAAGAAATTCTTTTTTACCCTCCTGCAGTGGCTTGAATGTGACCTACTTTACTCATACATATAAGTACTATCCGTTTCCTTACTTAGGCGCGCACATACGCACAAATCACATACGCACACACGCACATATAAGTACCATCTTTCCTTCTCTCTTCCACACAATTTCCTGTTATAGGCTATGGCCACAATAGCGTGATCGCTTGTTCGGTCACGCGTGATGTCTCGAGTGACGACCAATCCCAGCATGGCTCGAGTGGCCAAGAGTATGAAAGTCCGCTCGAGCCAAGCTGAGATTGGTCGTAACTCGAGACATCACGCCAGCTGAGAGAGCAAGCTCCTAGAAGATGGCACCCCATATAAAAAACCATCAAATATTATTATATGATCCGATTGCGCGTAAAAAAAGATAAATAAAAAAGCGAAGTAGGCATTTGCGCGTGTTTTCGTTTTTAAGATAATAAAAAAAAACGTTCGGGTGCTAGACAAATTAAAAGTTTTAATTTTATCATAAAAAAATTGATAATACGACAATTGTTTCAATGGTAATTGATAGTTTTCAACACGCGCAAACAGCACCCGTAATTAGTTTTATCATAGGCCAATTATTTAAAGAAATAATATTCCTCTTGTTACCGACACTTTAATAATGTCCACGCAGAGAGGTGTATAATTTCTTTAGTCATATTCTCCAGACTATGATGAAATAGACTATATCTCTTTAAAAATAACGTTTTGATAATTATATAAATATTAGGTCTATTGTAAAACTAATCACGGGTGCTGTTTGTGCGTGTTGAAAACTTTCGATTACCATTGAAACCATTATCTCATTGTCAATGTTTCGATGATAAAATTAAAACTTTTAATTTTTC
>JAPYZO010000888.1:0-35041 GCA_030522905.1 Torymus flavipes | reverse complement strand
CAATATTTTTTAAGATTAGATGATGGTATAAATAACATAAATAATTAAGATACAAGTAAATTCAATATATAATTTTTATTATTTGGTTGAAAAAAAAAATGTTTTCCAATGCTATTTTATTTGGATTCTGTTACTGGAATCATGTACACGTTGTATTAAAAACATTCTGACAAGTGTTAAAAACAAAAAACATGTAACTTAAATCAAAACGACTTTTAACGATAAAAAATCATTTAAAATATAAATGACGTATCATACCCGTAGCTCTGTAAATATTTTGTATAGTGATAATTTGATTACCCTATCACTCCTGGCGCTTTCAATTAATTACGACGGTGCCACGTGTCTCAGTTTAGATAGAAGCTCGAACGGGTTTGAGAACGCAACCACCATATAAGCCTCAATGATTAAATCACTGTGGGGTGTCCACGTGGCGCATTCGAGCGGCTTTTGTATTCTCAAACACGCGATTTACTTCGAATGTCGACACAGTTTACCTCATTACTTTTTTAATTTACATTTAGCTAATTTTGAAAAAATATATTGACCAAATGCATATTTTTGATTACTTTTATTTACCAAAATTTTATCGCTCAATGAATTAAATTTCAAATTATTCTAACATAATAAGAAGAATCCCTACTATTTTTTACAAAAAAAGCTATTTATTAATACTATCCCTACTATTTATTTAAAAAAAAACCACGATATTTGCTCATAACTAAAATCAATTCAAATCAACTTTTAGTTTCCCGATCCATCCTCCAACTCTCTATCAGGCCCTATCTTTCCTCTCCCTTATAACATTCTATCAACACATCCACTCAAACCACCACCGCCACCAATCGCTTTATAAAATCCATTTACGACTTTATCGCGGATAGAAAACACGCGTGAACGGTGTATACTAGCGCACGTGTCCGCTATCTGTCCTCGCGGCTTGCGATCGTAATTGACGCGGCGTCGAATCTTGACCGAGGCCTAAGCTAAGCCCCTCGCGCGCGGGCAAACATATACACATACACGCATGCACCTGCGTTGTGCGTATATATATATACACCGCAAGGGTTTTCCGGCGCGTAATTGCCGCTTACCGACGCGCGGCCACTTTTATCGGGGGCATATGTAAAAACATATGTCACGCTTCACGAAAGTGTCGCGCCGTCGGTGGACACCCTCCGCGAGTGTTATATTTTTTCCTTTCTTTCTATCCGTCGTCAGTGAGGAGAGGGTGACTTTGGTCACGGGATTCGCACCTGTATATTCAGAGGCAATTAAAGCTAATTAAAGTCGACGGGAGGGATGGTTTTTCACGGTGCGGGGGGTGCGGAAGGGTGAGGTGTATTATGTTTAAAATTGACGCGAGGTAATTGACGGAGGTTGTGGGTTTTAAAGCGGAAAAAGGCGCTGTGACAAATCTTGAGTTGAAATTGTTGTTTTGCGCGACTATCAGATGAAAATTAAAAAAGTTATTGCTTAATAATTTTGATGCGCTTGTACCTTTTATGATATAGTTTTTCAGCTTTATAGCAATGTCTTGCATTACTTACAAGAGGAGTAAACAGCTACCCATCAGGCGATTTGTCATTAGCGTTTCTTTTGTTATCTAATCAACCTGTTACCTTATGTACACTTCACGATTTACACACTCGCCGTTCAAAGCAAACGTTAACGTTAAGTAAAGTTTGCTTGTGACAAGAACCGCACATTGATCGGATTACCGAATTTTATAAAATACACGCATAAAATTTTATCAAACATTAAAGATACGGAGCACGTAGATATATTCTCTAGAGAATATATATCTTGTAACAGAAAACTGTTTGATCAATTTTTATAAATATCTTTATAATGACAATAGGATACAAATAGCGTAACATAATTAAAAAAATATATAAGAGACCATAAAGTGAAACCGAAAGTGATATAAAATACAAAATTTGAGAAATATGCTAAAAACTATTTTAAAATACGTAATATAAATAGTAAATGCTAACAATAGCTACTAAGTAAAAGACATGAATTATTTGCTGTAGATAGAATACCAACATCACTCGTAATGACCCCACTTACGTCGTATAAGAAAGAAAAAGAATACTTTTCTTACAATTCTATACACAAGCTAGCCTTGTAACGATCCATACCGAACAATCATTCGTCCAATTAATTTCCCAATCGGACAAGTCATTGCAGTCACGCGAAGATCATCGATTGCTCTCTCACCGCGAACCACGCGCTATATAGAAAAGAGTGTTGCGGCACGAAAAATGTTATTATATATAGCTAATATAGCAGAAAGTATTATATATATACGCGTGCGCTCGGTCACGCAATCACTGTACCCGCGTGTGCTTATATTGTGCAGGTAAATCGAGCCAAAGCGGTATTTCCGCTCCATGCGGGGGTACGCGTGCGGCGTATGATTACGAGGTGTGTAAGCATATGTCGAGGGCGATTTTTACGTTTCGTACGCAGAGGCAAAGGGCCGGTGATGAAGTCAATCGAGTGGAAAGAGTTTGAAATGTCATGATTTTGAGCGGTGGTTTTTGGAAATGTATTATGCGTTTCGATTTTGCAGAAAATGGTATGATATTATGGTGTACGAATGGGTGGATGTATAATTAAAGAAATTAGAGGTTTTTTTCTACCTTTTAGTAAAAATAAAACTTCGCGTAACCCTTAAACGCTTTTACGTTGCAAAAAAATTATATTCCAAGTCCAGTCTAATTTCAAGTCACGTGAAGTATAATAGAAGGGTTCGTCGATTTTTCTCGCTTTTATATCTCGCTTTGAAGGAAGGGTTATATAATATTTATTTGTCACTGGTCGTTCCTTTCTCTGCAACGAGTTCATTTCTTCAGGTTCTAATGTTTTTTCTGACAGAGTAGAAAAAAATCTAAAAAAGAAACTCCTGCAATTAGCAGGAACTTTGTAGGCAGACTTTTTTGTAGCCGAAAGGCTAATTTATTATTAAATATCACAAATCGGGAAGCGTATATTCAGTGTATAAACAAAGTTCTCTCGTGTACAAAGTATCGTAGATTAATAATTGGCCAATACGTGAGAACTGAAGTTAACATCATTAGGTATTTACGGCATGTAAGAAAGGATTAAGGTTAAAAGTATGTACTTATATGTCGAAATCACAAAAATGAACTGCCATTTCGGCGTTTCCAAAGTTGTCGAAAATTTTTTTTTTTCGAGGCAGACCTTCCGTAACTAACTTTTCTCGTTTTTTATACGGTAAAGTATACTACAAAAAGGCCAAATTAATTGTATTTCTGAAATATATTTAATAATGTTCCTAGTTAATAGAACTTTTGAAGTAATCGACAGTTTTTAATTCTGAAAAAGCAGATGAAAGACTATTATTTGCGATACTAGCTCCCGAAATTGTTCACATTTGAAAGTACGATTATTCTTGAACATTTCTAAAAAAATAATGTTTGTGCCAAAAAAAGTATCTTTAATTATTCAGGAATTTTCTGGTATACTTCAAGGTATAAAAAATAAGAAAAATCAGTTGCAGAAGGTGTGCCTCAAAAAATAAATTTTCGACAACTTTGACATAGTAGATCTTTTATCACTTAATTTCGATCGTTTTATAAGTTTGACGTAAAGATTGAGAAACGAAAATTTAAAATTTAGAACATGTATGGGCAAGGACATTATATTTACGTTAACTTAAAAAATTAGCTCTATCTAATTTATTTTAAGAAAGTTATTGGTTTTGATCACCACTAATTCTTATATCAAACATTTGAAATAAATAATTTCTAAAATTGTATAAACCCAACCCTTCATACAAGTGAACTGCGTTGAACATCATTTTTTCTCTTCATTTCCTTACAGTTCAAAAACACCTCTTATCTCCATTTAAAACTCATAACCCTTATTGTATACCACAGTTCGAAACTATACCGCCACATGACAATACAGCGACAAACACGCATTCAGGCCGAGAGTTGCCGCGTCTAATTCGCGATCGATCAGCATTTTTCTCCACGCGAAAAGCCGCGGGGCCGCGTAACACGTGCGACGTGACGATGAAAAAAATTTACATACTGCATTTTTTATGCGCATCGAAAGAGCGAGACGCGCGTGACGCACGACACCTTGCCGTCAAAACTATCGGAAAGTCATCGAATTGACATTAGTGGCTACGTATGGTTTGTGTATATATAAGAGACATACACAGAGGAGCCCCTTTTTTATGTACACGCTGTAGTGGTAGTGGTGGTGGTATGATCGATGCGATAGGATCTGAGGCGCGCGTTTTTCGGTTCTTTGGTGAAGGGTTTTCATCGAGTTTGCGGGAGGGGGCGCGTAATTAAGCTTGTTACGGTTATCAAGATTTTCATTATTTTGGTTTTATTCAGTGAAGAATAGCAAGAATGGTCATTGTTTGATTTGGGTATTTGATTTTGACTTATTGTGTTAAATACGGGGCGGAAAATGTGTAGAAGTTAAATTTATGTGAATTTATAATTGATTTCCTCGATGCGGTTGATTTTTTACGGTGATTTGAACATCTACGGGACAATATTTTCGAAAAACTGATTTTCATATTAGGGATGATCGATCAGTTACATCTGACACTGACGATCCAATAAGTTTAAAGAAATCACACTTATTATTTCGTATAGGTTTGCATTTTCAGGTTTTCAGATTTTAATAGGCTGCAAAAATCAAACCTTTTTTTAATGCGCAGAAAAAAAAACGTTTTTATTGACTATAAAAAGTTAAGAAATGATATAATTCGATAATAATTCACGCTAGTATGTGTAGACATATTATTAAACAATTTTTTACTTAATACAATCATCGCACCAATCACCCACAATAACAGTAAATAAAAATAACACGAATCTTTAGTAACTCATTCTTATGTAGTATCAGCCCGCACACGTGCACCACCCAGAAAACTGCACTCACCCCTAAACCATCGCGCCACTTACCTGCTGCCCAAAAATGACTAACGCTAGAAGTAACAAGTTTTCAAAAAAATAGGGAAAGAGAAAGAAGTCGAAACGCACGCCCGCTCGCTAGTCGAGGGG
Source organism: Torymus flavipes (assembly GCA_030522905.1). Classification (NCBI taxonomy): domain Eukaryota; kingdom Metazoa; phylum Arthropoda; class Insecta; order Hymenoptera; family Torymidae; genus Torymus; species Torymus flavipes. The sequence continues at coordinate 29,984 of JAPYZO010000888.1, read as the reverse complement.
CATGAATAATAAACGTCAACAAGTCGAGTCGTCGCGCGAATCAACCCCCGCACAAGTCAACTCTCTCTCCGCGCGACATATGCACGCCGTCACGCGCCAGCGGCTAGCTGGCAAACAGGGTTAAGTAATACGGGGTCCGCGCGCTCGCGCCACCGCGTAATTGCACACCGAATGATAATAACCGGTTTACATGCTGCATGCGCTATATATATACGACTGCGAGTGTCCCTCGCGCGCGAGCACGTGAGTCAACATTAACGAGGGCTTCCGGAATCACAGCCACTTTGCAGTCGTTATCGACGTATTAGGGACTATCAAGCATTTAGGGCTGTCTCCGACTGTTTGCCGGGGGCTGTCCGAGAGGCGAAACACAAAAGTCATTGTTTTAGAGTAGGAAGACGAGCCGATGCGGCCGAGGTGTATAGGGGAGAATTGATTTTGGAGAGATGGTTGTGCGATGCCATTATGTTTGAGATGGAGAGATAGGTAAGACGATCTGACAAAGAGAATTGTTTTGTCAATTGTCATTGTATATGTGTAGCATATTGGTGTACCATACTGAATAGATGAACAAAAAACTCTATATGGAAGGTAGTGGCGAATGACGAATTTTATAATCTTTTCAATGGAAAATTAGAATGAAATATGTGTTTTAAAAAGTAATAATAAAAACTTTCAATAACATTATAATATAATTATGACCTGATGAATTATTTAATCTAAACGCAAAATTAAGGCTAACTTTTACTACAAAAAGAATGCATTCATTAATAATGTGCAACTTTTGCATCTTCTTTTTTCTTCCTTGCAGGGGAAAGAAATTTTTTGCATCAACTATATATAGGTAAATCACATTTTCAAGAATTCCTTTCTTTTAAAAAGTACCTATACACATAATTTACTATAAAAACACTCTGAAATGTAAATCAAGAAACGCTTAACAAAAATAACCTCGACAAAGACAACGGGCAAAATAGCCTTAAAAGCTATACCAAAAGCACATAAGCATTCTGCAACACATATAGAATCGAAAAAGAAAAACAAGCCTTCCACGGCATTTCAATGTCGAGAGATCTTTCTCGCCCACTCCTCGGTGTGGGGAGTGAGGCGAACTTTGTCGCAGGAGCCAGATTCCTTTCTCCGGCGAACGATCTCGCTCACTCGAGGGTCGGAATAAAAGCGCACTCGAGGTGTGTGTATGTATGTGTCGCCTAATGCATCGGCCGTCGCGAGCAAAAATATTATGACGAGTCGGAACTGGGCGACACTTGTCCCTCTGTATGGACCGAGGATTTTCGGGGGCGTAAGTATGCGTGGCCTCAGCGACGTGCAATATAGGGTGTGTGGATGCGGAACGTGGGCAAGAAAAGTTTGGGTCTCTTTAAATACGGATACGCTGACACGTGTGGCAATTTGTATAATTTGATGAAAATTTAAAGCAGCCTACTTTTTGTTTGATATTCGGAAAACATTTTGTTTCGAATTAGCTGACGGTATGGGGTGTTGGTAAAAATTATTCGTTTTTTTCACAAGATATAGTTTTTAAATTTGTTTTGTATTTATTTCAAAGAGTTGATATTCATTTATTTATTTCATAATTCTTATCAACATTATACAACAACCTCCTAGTTGTCACTATTCTACATTCTAACTCACATTGTATTACTTTAACGCCGACAAAAATTGTTAAAAAACTGGAGCAACCACTCCTCGTGCTTTCCTGCTCTATCGTCCACAGTCTCCTCTTCTATTCCTTCGTCTCACTTACGCCCACCGCGAGCGACCGTTCACTCTCCCTCTCTCTTTCTTGTGCGAAAACACTATATGTGTGTACACGTTCTCTCTCCTCCGCAGGCGTACACACAGAGGGAGAGGGCAAGAAGGTAGGCAGGCAGCGGCCATTCGTGCGGTCGGTCTGGTATACGCGTGCGTGATGCCGACCGCGCGGTCTGTCCTCTGCATTATTGAGGAGGACGAAGGAGCAGCGCGTGGGGTGGACTTTTTTAGGGAGAGGGCTGCGAGAGTAGAGTGTAAAGGAGGGAGGAATAGTCGTGTGTAAGGGCTATTAAAAGGCGCCGGAGGACGGCGGTATAGTGGCTTTTAATTGCTGGATAGAGTTGGCTGGTAGGTTGCTGTAAAACTGTTTGTCGAAGAAAGTGAATGTTCAGACGTATATCTTGTACTGTGTGTAGTTGCTGATTCTTCAAAAATTTGGTAGTTTTATGGTATAACATTGAATTTTAATTGAATTCATTATTTTCATGGTTATGATTGTGTATTGTTTTTTAAAAATTTTAAATTCAGAGGCGAGAAAGGTATATGAAAACATTTTAAAAGAATAGGAAAATGTTATAAGAAAATAATTAAAAGCAAATGTAAGGAAAAGGACTAAAACATGCCAAATATGCAAAATATAGCCTTAGAAAAGCGTGTTCTGAAATGCTTAAAAATTTAAATTGCTACAGGATTGACTGTACGTCGTATAATTTCTTGAAGGATTATAGTTTAATTATCGACGTGGGAAAGGAACATGTAACGTTCAGTCAATACGATTTTAATATTCATATATGCTAGGAAGCTAATATTAGAAACTATAAACGATTCTACGAAATTGTCCTTATGTATCCGTAACAAGCTATACTTTGCCGTCTTATGATTTTAAGAAAACTAACTCTTTTCTGAAAAAAAAATGTTTGCGTTAGTGGAAGAAAAGTAGAAGAATAAGTGTTTTGCCAGTAAGAAATAAATAAGGAATCTTCCTAGAAATTGCGATAAAATTTTCGAAACGATAAATTAATTTTTTTATATTTCATAACAAAATTGAATTTTTTTTTTCAACAACTATACCCACAAAACTTTACGAATATAACTCTAACATCAACCTCATCATCAACTCTTAACTAATTCTCCAATAAACTTAACCGTATCAACCTTTACAAACAACAAAAAGCTACCAACAATCACCGAGCTTTTCCTCATCGTTACATAAAAGTCATTCTCTTCTCCTTTTACTCTCTCTCTCTGCATATATAACATACATATAAACCCGCTCGTGCGACACAGTTGCGAAACAATAGAAGAGAGAGTCATGCGTCCGCGAAATAACATACTCGCGCGGTGGAGTAGAGGTTGCGCGCATGCGCGCCGGTCGCTACTCATTGGTCTCCTGTGGGCGCGCGTGCTCGAGCCTCCTCATTACCCCATGCAATATTCAGATGCGCGCGGCCGGTGCGGCCCCCGTGGAAAATAATAGCCCGAGCCCGCGGATTCGTCGAAGGGTTGGACGCGAGATAGGTATATAGCGCGCCGGGGAGGAAAAAAGCGCCGTCGGCGGCAACCTTTCGGCTCGACCGTTCGTTGTGGCGTGCAAGCTCGTTGTGGACGCCGAATATAAGTTTCTTCGGATAATATGCGAAAGTTTGCTCGGTTGAGGGTGAGGTGTGGGAGTGGGCAGACGAGTAAGAGAGAAGAATTTCATAAGGAAAGGAAGGATTGTTTTTGGAGTAATTTTTCTTTGCTTTTTGGTTAGACCTAATAGTTTGAATGTTGAAGATGAGATAAGGAAAAAAGAATTTTGCACTAGGGTATCGTTTGTTGTACATACCAAACCCGTTAATTTCTTAAAATAAAATATATCGTCAGAGAAATCGTCCAAAAACTTAAGAACTGAAAAACTAATTTTTTTACCGTTATTAGAAAAGAGAGTAGTAAATTTAGTAACTAGAATAGTAACTATGTGCTCCAAAACAGCTTGTTGATTAGAACATTAAGAAATTCTATAGAGCACCTTATCCGAAATTTCCAATAATTTTGGTTATTAATTATATACATCATTGTATTTTATTTACTTTCACAGTCTAAAAAAACAATTGTTTCATAATAAATTCCTAAATCACCAACGAACTTAATACAAAACAATAATTACAGTATTATAATCCTGTAATAATCAATCCTCTACATTTACAAAATAATCGTCAACGTTAAACCACCCTACAATCTTTTTTTTCACCCAATCAATATCATTATCATTACTTTTAATCCTTTACTATACTCCAGTCCGATAATTTCAGCTATCCGCGAGCTCCGGCGTTCGCCTGTATACAAATGTATTATATAGAAGCCGAGAGCGCGCCCTCAAAATGGCGGCTGATTACTGGTTACGGAGTTATCGACGCCGGCGCGCACACCGCGAACCCGAGTATTTGACGTTTTGCGCTCGCGCAACGTAAGCTTTTCGAGGTGTTCGAGGGAAACTCGCGGTCTACCTTTTACGCGCAATATTGCCAGTTTATATACCACGAGGTTTCGAGTTAAAGAAAAAGTTTTTGAGTTTGTGTGACGCCTATAAAAACTGTATATGATTGGTCTGAAAAAAATTTTTAACTTTATGGCTTATGGCTTAATTAATGTTTTGAAAATTTTGCATTTTATTTGTAATTATTAAGAAGCGATCAGTTGATATTGCTGAATTACTTTTATTTGATCCGTTAGTGGTAAAGAACTGGTTGAGTACCTATACCTAATAGTAAAACCTTTTTAAAAAGATTAGTATATTTTACACAATCACCATACCCTCAATCTTCAAAGCAGTGTAAAGATAACTGTTTAAACTTACAATCTACGCGATAAAGTCACCCAAACCTTAATATTTGAACCGCAGCTTTAAAAAAATGAAAAGCTTCACATCGACCACATAGTACATACTTTACACAAATGAAATATTAACTTTTTCAACAAAACGACACGAGCCCCTGAATATTTCACGCGCAATATACGTAACAACAACAACGGCGACGCCGCATTTACACCGTGCGCGCCACATATAATGCATCAACTTTTTTGTATTTGCAGAACCAAAGCGCTGCATGGTTAACGAGTTATAAAAAGGGCAGCAGCGTATACCTACATCTATATAACAACGAAGGATAAATAATGGAGGAGAACGGCCGGGGCGAGACCTTGTGCAAGGTGTGCGGCGACAAGGCTTCCGGCAAGCATTACGGGGTGGCCAGTTGCGACGGTTGTCGCGGATTTTTCAAGCGGTCGATCCGCAGGTATGCCAGGTAATTATTGCTTTCTCCTCTAATTCGCCTTCGACAAATATTCACGAGTACACGTAATTTTTCCAATCGATTCTGCGGTTGGCGATGAATGCATTGATTATTTTCATGTTCGTATGTCCTTTGGGTTTCGCTATTGGTTTGGTTATTCGTCATGCACCGATTTATAAAGTCGGAAGGTAACTCTTTGTATGGAAAACTTGTTGGAATAAAAGCTAGTTTTTAAGATTAAAACTTCAAGATTTTTCATACGCATAATGGGTAACTCACAGTAAAATATAGATTCTTCTCGATACCGATATAATAGTTATGTAATTATTTTGTTTAAAGTAAAATTTTTGTTGTTATAAAGGATATCAAAATAGTTTTCATTTGTACCTTCGTAATTAATTTATATTTTATAAATTAATCTTGTTCTGATTCCAAAAATGCAAGAATTTCCAGAAACTTAGACTACGTTTGTAAAGAAAATGGCCGATGCATCGTCGACGTCTCCCGTCGAAACCAGTGTCAGGCGTGCCGGTTCACAAAATGTTTGCAAGTAAACATGAAACGAGATGGTAAGTATCGTAAGTACGTGCAAAAGTTTTTTTATCAAACTATATATCCATAGACCTTCATCGAACTTCTTGTCACCAGCATATACTTACATATTGACACGCACCGCTGCCCGAAAAATCAATCATTCAATCGCGAAAACCAAACGCAACAAAGAAAACAACGCATCCGCGTCATATATCACACGCACAAATCTCTAGCATTACAACATGAATACTCTCTCTCGCTTATACCTATATATATATATAGTACTACCCCATCGAGCAGGGGCACTCATCTCTCGCGCGAACGCAAACACTTGGCGGTGTCTCTCGGAAAACTCTCCCCGGGGTCGGATGAAATTCGAGGATCGGCCCTGTTTTCAGCCCCTCCTAGACGTCAGTGGCAGCAGCCTCTGGGCAAACACGGGGCCCAACATATACACACACACACTTATACTCTCTCTGCATCGGGGATATCAATTAGCGCTCGTCGAGTGGATGCGGCGCGGCCATTAAGTAAGGAGCCATTTCGACGGGGCGCGCGAATTACGCGACGACGTAGACACGTATAGACAACGGAGGGGTTGAGGCGTGACTCGAGAGTTTTTTTTCTTTCGTTCGCTGCGGGGTCGTTTAAAGGTATAGAAGGTGCGGATCGAGTTCACGAGCGCGAGAAGGGGATGGCTGTTTTCTTTTTTGTGGCTGGAGGGTGGATGGGTTATGAGGAATTATGAGTTTTTTTTTTATTTGATGGTGAGGGGTCGATGGTAGAAAAGCGTTTGTACTTGAATGGCGATTGTAAAAGATAATTGAATTTGATCTGTACTCGTATAAGTAATTTTTGCGTGATTATACCATCGAATGTTCTGGCTAGCTAACAAATAGGTTTTACGAACGGTTAGATTTTAATCAAATTCTTTTTAAAAAATTTAGATTTATATTCTGCAGTCTAAACTTACTATACGAGCATAAGATATACAACGTATCAATGTAAAATGTACAGTAATTGTTATTAACTTTTTAGAGCATAATTTTAATACAAAATATTATTTTTGATAAGGCGCTGTGCGAATGATTGATATAATATTATTTTTGATAAGGCGCTGTGCGAATGATTGATATAATGCTTCTTAGAGAAATACAAAATGTACAATTAAATATTTCTCAACTATTTTAAGCAAGGTAAAAAACATTAAACACAAAAAATCCTTTTTTAATCCTTTTCCGAACTAAACTAATGCAACGAGACAATACCGCAGGATTCCAAAGTTATTAGTAGAACGTTAAAATAAATTTAACAAACCTTTCGCAAAATTTTCATCACTACCTATCTGTAGCCGATAGCACTATGATATAGTTATTTTGAGCAGCTGTACGTCAAGTTTTTAACCTAATTCTATAGATAACATAATGGACTCTCTAACAAAATCAAACCGCATTAGAGCAATAAGTACTCTTAACATCTTATCCATTATCACAAAGCAGACATGACAAGGAAATGAACATGAACCACTTAAAAATCTATGTATAATTTGCCAACAGCCGTGCAGCACGAGCGAGCGCCCCGGAGCATCACCTCGTCGCTGGTGTCGCGCAAGGTGGCCCAACCCTCCGCCACGGCGCTCTACCCTGCGGCGTCGCACATCTACGCAGCCGCGCCCGCGGCCGGCGTGCCCTACCATCCCCTGCTGTACCCGACTTTCTACTCCTTCAAGCCGGCCGTGCCCGCATTTCCGTCTGCAGTGGGTAAGATTAGACATTTTTATTCAGATTTTCGGAAATGGAGTTTCGTGGTTTTGAAAAATATGTGTTAAGTTCTGAGAATGTGTTGTTGGATCTGTCAGATGTGGTAAGAATATGTTATAATTATTTTATTCGATATTTTTATGGTACAGGGTGGTATACAATTGAACTTTACAATGTAAACGAATAAACTATTTTCTGCGTATAGTATTTTCAACTATTTTGAGTAAACGCGATTGATTATAGGAAGATTCTAATTAGTTACCTTTGTCATGGCTAAGCTATTATATTTTAAAAGTCTACTTATACTCTCTAACTTTGAATCAGTACATATGCACTGATTTAAAATAGAGTAGCAGCGATCATAACTAAACTATACACTTTGAATATTATAGGAATTTTACATTATTAATTTATTTATCATTCCTCTAAACTTATAAAATGTTGGAACGGTCGTAACTGATAAGATGAGTTAGAATGTACATATAGCTATAGTATTGTACATACTATTACTTTTCTAAATACTATTACATTTCTAAAAAATTTACTATGTTTGCCCTCTTTCCATTATTGCAATTGTATAAATAAACTAAATGCCGTAGTCTTCAAAGTATGTAATGAAATTTTGCGATTTATCACTCCTAATATTATTGAGCATCGAGGTACCCTAAAACTTCGCATCCTTATTTTTGTCAATAATACGCTACTTATCAAATAGAATATATCAAATCCATACCTAATTTTATACATTACAACACACCCAGTATTACAACACCTCTACGCACCAGACCCCCTCAACATCTTAATTTATTAACCGTGTCATATAAAATATGAACGGCTTCAAAGAGCTACTTATTCCTCGTGAATATTAACGTGCATCGATTCCTGCCCTCTCTCACACGCGTCAAAAATTATTCGCAGACACAAGTGATCTGCTAAGACTCACGACGGCCGCACATCACTTTGTGCCACGGATCGCGCTAGCTGGGGTCGCCCCCGAACAGCAGCAGCAACAGCAGCAAACCCTCACGACGACGTCGGCGGGCAAGGAGGACGAGGTGACGAGTTCGGAGGAGGCCGCCGCCACCGCCACGGAACGGCTGCAGTTTAAAAAAGGTTCGTAGATGCTTAGGGTGGAGTCGCATAGTGCTCTGAATGATGGTGGAAATTAATATATTTTTGTGTTTCTGAGAAATAATCTAGTTTCGACTTTTGGGGCAATAGTTGATAATACTACGATTATTGTAAGAAAATAATTCATGTTCATGCTAATTAAAAATCTATAATAAAAACAAAGAGTGGCCTTTCGCAGGTGAAAAAATCAGTTTTTGAAAATTTTTTTAAAAGAGTTTTTTTCATCGTGCTTCTATGCATAAAGTTTTGATATAAATCATTGTTTCAAAAATATCTACAAAGGTATGTGATTCATTGATTTCTCATATAAAATGCAGTAAAATATATCTTCAGTAACATTCATAATTTTTTCGAACATTGAATTATTTTGTCAATTAATTAAGTCACCTAATTATTTGATGCAATACGAAAGATGAAAAAACGAAATTTCTCGTAATAATACATTTCTTTATAAATTGACAGTTTCAGATGAGCACGTGTCGACGCGATTGTCTGCGCCCTTAATTTGTACGTCAGTATCCGACGGTCAGACCGCAAACTTCTCTCTCCTGCCCACAGAGAACGTTTATGAGTTCGCGGCTAAATTACTGTTTTTAGCCGTCAAGTGGCCGAGAAGTATCTCTTCCTTCATACAGGTACTTATCATTATCACGGCTTTTCAATCAATTAATAAACTTTTTTACATTCAACTCTATAAACTTCGAATAAGATTTTTTAGAATCTTTAGATATTTACCATGAGTTTAAAATTTTTGTAATAACTTACGAAAATGTACAATCTAATGTAACAACCATATCATCGAACTTTTGTACCATGTATAAGAATTTTTCCAAATTATAACAAGTTTACTTTATTTTAACTCTTAATTCTCAAAGAAAATCAGCCGAAACTTAACTTTTTGATAAATAAAATGCTCAACTACCTAAACCCCGAAAACATTAAAAACTTGGAAAAATTGCAGCTCTCATACAGAGACCAAGCGATCCTCCTCGAGGAATCCTGGTGCGAGCTATTTGTGCTGACGGCGGCACAGTGGAACTTCCCGGTGGATGAGTCGCAGCTGATACCGTCCAACATGTCTTCGGAACGCCGGCAGATCCTGAGCGACGAAGCGAGGCGGTTGCGCGAGCTACTCGCGAGGTGCGCCATACTGCGCATCGATCACTCGGAGTACGCCTGTCTGAAGGCCATCGTCCTCTTCAAAGGAGGTAATTGTGTGATATTTTGCACCTCAATAGTGCGGTATTATTGCTGGTGAGGATGAGAGGTTATGGACAGTAAATGGAATTCAGATTGAAACATTGATGAGAAGTTTATTTACACAGAACTGAGGTTACCGATCAAGTAGTTACAATATGTACATCGTTACGTAATAACGCAGAGACATTCAGTACAGTCAATTGTGTAAGTTTGACCTTATGCACGTTCATCTTTCTTTTATCGTCCGGATACATAATTGTCGTCGAGAAATGTGTTTTTTATGGCTTATAAAATCAGTGACAGGGATAATCTTCGCAGCAGACGAACTTCACGGTCCCCGGGCAATAGGGAGCTGGACAGCACGGCTGCGGACAGCACAGGGGACCCAATTTGTACCACTTGTCCGTCTAAAAATAATAAAAATATTCGTTAAACACACACTTTCGATTTATGAACGTTAAAATCGATGAAAAAATTATTATACGTACGCCCTGTACGCAGTAGTTGCGCTGTGGTTTCGGGTCGAGAGCATCGCGCGCGGCGATGCGTCTGTCGGACGTGCGCAGAGTGTCGGCAACTGCGGAGTAGCACATCATGGGGCTCTTCTTTGGGAACATCCAGGGTGGTCTACATTCAGGTGGACTGTGCTCGAACACGCACATCGTCGGTTGACATTTTTCTTTGCGCTTGCCGGAAGAGCAGCTTGATTTCGTGCGCCTGGAATAACGATTAAATTCTTTAGTTAGTTGAAATATAGAAGTTGTGATGAATACTTGGAAATAATTTCGCTGTTGATTATTGATATTGCTTGTCAACATTTTTGTTGAAATGTGGAAGGTTTTGGATGATTTAAAATTTACATTGGCATAAGTTTCAGAATTTATATTAGTCGAAAAATAAAGTATCGCTACAAGTGAATACAAGACGGGTCTTTTTATATTCGAGGTTAAATAAGAATGATTCCAAAGCTGGAAAAGTAATTGCAAAGAATAAATGATTTATTGCAAAAATAGATAACTCACAATTTCTCCATTCGTTCCAAGAGGCATTCGATGCGTTTAAGCTCGTGGCCTGGGCTCGCGACCTCATTTGAAAATCCCCAGTTGCCGACGGCCTCGGCAACGCCTGTGCCGTTGCCTCGTGAAAATTCCATCGGGCATGGTGGGCACCAAGACATTTTTGCGGTTTTTTGCGATTTTTTTCGTTGGATTTACTGATATACTAGAAAATTTTGATTAATGTTTTTTTAGTTTAAGGATATGTGTGTGTTCAGAGACTTGAAATTTTGTACTAATTTTTTTCAATAAGTGATGGTTGATGAGTGATGGTTTTGATCAAACTTCAGGTTGAGCTTCTTGATATATATATTTATGAATAGACAGAAAACAAATAAAAACGAACCTGATAATTAAATAATTACAGTATAATACAGTAAATATTTTCATATAAGGTAACTCAAGGTAATTCGGCCACACACGTTTTCTTGGCTCCATTTTATAATGGAAAAGAATAATTAGACGTATATAAGTATAGCTCAAAATGTGATGAATATGGCTTATAAATTATTTCCAAATTTTCCGAACCATTTTCACTTGTTTACAAGAGAATTAATCCGAAAAGTGGTCGTATTAGTTACACGCATTACTTAATTGTTTTATTCAGCTCTTATCAAGACTAATTTCATTTTTGAAGTGTCCGATACTTTTTTTTTCTAGTAAAAGGTATTTTAAAGTGCTTCTTTGCTTACATTTTGGTCGATTTTGCCTTGAAGAAAAAAGAAAAAATTCTTTTGGATTAAATTTATCGAATTAGCTACACATGACGGAGCATAATCGAAATGCTCTTTATACAATTTAGCTTTATTTGAAGTCAATATCACTCCAAAAATTGTCCTACATTACTTCGAGTTGCCTTATATTAATTTCTGTAATAATAAATGGATCCAAACTGCAACAGAGTTTGTAGAGTAACCTTTTCATTAATGCAAATTTATTGAAAATACTTACAAGTTTAAAAAAATAGCAGCTTTCAAGATATTGATTAATTAAAAATAGAAAGAAATGTTTACAAGTGGACGTTGTTATAAAATTCTTACAAATGAATACATTGGTTACTCTAAATTTTGAAAATAGATTTAATCCTAAGCAAGCCCGAAAATTCATATCATTTACTACAGGCTCCAATATAAAATATATCTTCAATTCATTATAAAATTAATTAAAAATAAAGTTACTTCTTCGCAATCGCCCATCTAAACCACATCGTCCTCCACATTTTCAGAATCCCGAGGGCTGTGCGACGCAGCACGCGTGACGGCCCTGCAGGAGCAAACGGTCTCGGTGCTGTCGGACCGGGGCGCTGGCAGGGTCGGCCACTTGCTACTCCTGCTGCCACCGGCGCGCGCCCTCTGTCGGCGTACTCTGCAGGAGCTGCTCTTCAAGCCGACGGTCGGCGACGTGAGCGTTGAGCGGCTCCTCGACGATATGGTCAATGCTGCTCGGCCGAACTAGGGTTGTATCAACGCTGCAGAGGGTTGCAGATGTAGCATATGGGTGGCGCAACGAGCGCGTTTTCGACGGTTCTGCGAGCTTTGGAGATACTTGTGATGGGAGTTTTGGTTTGCACGGATTTTTAACAATTGTTTAGCGAAGTTAATACAGCTTTGGTTGAGGTTGTTCTTGTTTGGGATGAGAGATTTTTTGTTTCTTTTTATATTGTTATACTTTTGGGTGTGCGTGCCAGTGTCGGATGATGTTTTTGAATCACTTATAGGTACAGATGTCAATATAGTAATTTTTTATGTTTATTAGTCATCCTAGTCGTATTACATATTAATCGGCAGTGAATTATACATATGAGATATATTTAATAAAAGTTTTATTTTACTATATTTTAATTTGAAAATGACCGATTAGAGAAAAGTATGAAATTTTTTACTTGAATCAATTAATTTAAGAAGGTAAACTACACACTTTGTTGACATTTTCGAAAGTTGCAAATGAATATTATCTAATTTATTGATAAATTTTGTCTATAATTAGTGTTTTTTTTAAGTTATTTTCAACTTGAAAATAAGTCAAAAGAAGTGTACAAAATTTGAAGTAAATTTCTTTATTCCTGTATAAAATATTGTAATAAAAATGGTCGTAGAAATTCACGTAATTATGGAAAATACTTTTGTTCATCTTTACGATGCAATATTGCTTTATAGTATTCAAACATGAATGTTTGATTCTTATGTTTTATCGATTCTGTTAAAAACGTTATAAATACCGTATGCAACTATATTTGACAGTCACTAAGAAGTGAAATAATTAAATACTTTTCTTCACTGGACTTATTTGATTAGTTTGTTGTGAAAAGAATAATAATATTGTATAAATAGATTTATTGGCAGAGTTAAATCTTGTGCACATCCTTACAAGTATTCTCTTATGAATTTTGTATAGCACTTTGAAAACCTTTTTTTTAATTATAATGAATTATGTGTTATTATTTATATTGAATAGAGAATTGTACAGTAAAATAAACAGAAATTATGCTACGCTAATGGTAATGTAATTTCATTAGTTATGAATGAAAGATCTCTATGTCAAATAAAAATTATAAATTTATTAAGGTTTTCTCGTAAATTAATATAAAAACAGATTAATCACAATTCTATGAAAATTTCTACGAGTTATTACCTTTTCTAGTCATTATTTGTGATTGTACATAGACATAAAAACGCATAAAATGTGAATTGAATTTATTTATATATAGTTGGACTTCTATTAGTTACATGTAACATAGCAAAACTACAAAATAAAGCAAGTAGCAATTATAACATTCCTTACTATTAAAATAGATGAAATGTTATTGACGAATATGAACAGATTGTGAATCTAAGTAGGATAAGTCACTAGATCTATTAGATTTGTTACATAAAATGAAATTGTCGATTTGATTTAGTTAATATTAACTTATTAAAAAGAATGAAAATAATTTTACTTGATATTAACTTTATGGAATTAAACTTAAGAATTTTCATTGAACACTTAAGTCTCTGATTACTAACAATCTATACTTGGTTTGTGTGATAAATACTAAAAAATTAAAAAATCATTGTATTATATTAAAAATGTTTTAAATAAAAATATAATGAACCTGATTATAATTTTTTATTTCATTGACAACAATTTGATTTTTTATATTTTAAGAACTTTGATAGGGATGGAAAATAGGAAATAAAAATAACAAGTTTTTTTTTATTAACTAGAATAATTTATTTTTCGTCACGGTAGAAAAAGGAGAATGTATCTTAACACACGGACTGCATTGTACTCATATATATATACATACATACAATATACATATACATATACAATTACATACAATCCTCAATCGAATGTTACACATAAAACATTACAAATCGATTTGCTTTCCATAATAGTCCTTCGCGTGTGTGTTTTCTCTGTTTAACTATGATTTTCTTCTGTATCGAGGTACATGTGTTCAAGCAATTTTCCATCTCGCACCTTCTTTTTTTATACAAAAATGTATACACATACAGCTCTCGGTATGTTTCTCGAGCAGTTGCGTCGAGAACAATGGTACAGGCCTTATATGCTTCTGCTTTTGAAATTTTTCGAATCGGCTGCGAGTATGTGCCTGGAGGGAGAAAGTCAGAGTTTCGGAAAAGGAAAAGGAAGAAGGCTGAAATTTTTTTTTATCATGGGAAGGATATTGACGGCTCTCTGTGAACTTGCTTCATGTCTCTATACCTGCTGTTCTGAATTCGTTCGCTCGACACTTTTGGAAGTCGATTTTCATTGACAGGAAAACACATCTTTCGAAAGGCATCGATCGCAATGAGCCTCGCAAAAAAATCGAAGAATCTTCACACAAACGTAAACATTTTAAAACAAACCATCAAATCGATAACGAAGAGAAAAACAGTATAAAAGTATAAAAAAAAGATCTATATAACGCTATATTATTAAGAAAAAAAAATCATTATAAGACACGGGCAATTAATAGCTGACGATACTTATTAAATCCATCATTATTTATAATTAAAAAGATCGTTAACAAAGAAAAAATAGGAAAAAAAATTTGTTTTTCGATGCTCAAATTTTGTGTGAACATTCCAAATGAGCCGATCGATAAGCGACAAGCGGGTGTCGAAAGAAAAAAGAAAATGATTGCGCAGCTAAAAGCTTATGATAGACGAACTATATATTCGACACAATAAATTCGTTAAAAAAAAGCGCAGCTTTCGTGATCCCCGTTCGTTCTCTCTGCTTTCGATAGTCTCCTTCTTCCTCCTCGTCTTCGTTTACTTTTGCGCTCATAAACTTCCGTATTACTCTACGCGACTTTAACGTTGCTTTTTCTGGCTCTCTCTCCCTTCAATACGAGTGAAACCGTGTCCCTCTTACATATATATACATATATGCTTTTTTGCTTACTGTTTTTTGCGTACATCCACTATCGTCTCGTGTTACATTATTTTATCAACTTTCTGTTTATTTCTAATTCTTTTATTATTTACTTTTTTTGAACGCACACACAAAACCCAACCCAAGAATTTCCGTTCTCTTTTCTTTCCATTAAAAACGTTACAGATACTTTTTTGTTTTTTTTTCCTCACTCAGGGTTGAATGAATTTCCTCTCAAGAAAAAAAATCGCGAGCTCTTATTTTTTGCTTATATATTATTATAAGAAATGAAAAAATTGTTATGCCGCTCGATTGACACTTCTCCTTAATATTTCTTTTTTTCCGTACTTTTTTTTAATAATGCCTTGACGTGTTTACATTCAAATAGACTTTACTTTAAATAGTTACACAGTAGTAAATTTTCTTTCGTGGACGACCTTTTTCTCATCGAAAATCTTTTACAATTATTTCAGTGAGGAATTGTACTTCGCCTTATTTTTTTTTTTACTTTTTTTTTCATAAATTTTTCACTCAATGACCTAAAAGTTTCTCGTCGCCCTCGCGCTGTACACCGCAACTCTAATTTTTTTCGTCACATAGCACAAAATTTCAATTTTCTTACACACGACAAAATACTTAAGATTAGATATATATGTATTATAAAAATGTATAGACTTTCGATTTTTTCTGCAAAAAATTGAAAGGTCCGAAAAATCTAAATGTATGTGCGGGTAGTGCGCGCGGGGGCGACTTATATCTTGTATATACTTTTTTTTGTTTCCAATCTTGCCTTACAATTTTTGTTTTTTTTAGATCCCATGCAAAAGAAAAAAAGACGCGTGCAATCCAAGCTTTGTAATGACATCTGAAACGGCGATTTCTCCTTATGCTTAATTATCTGGACTTTGAATTTCCACCTCTTCCCAACCCATTGAAAAAAAAAATTGTAATAATTATTAAAATGCTGTGTATGTGTGTGTGTGACCCAGTATACAAAGAAAAAGAAAACACAACGGCAATTCCACTATTCATTTTCATTTCTATTTAACGCTAATTATGTCGGACAAAAACTAACAGATTTTCGGAATCAATAACAAACCAACGACTCGCGCGAGCACTCGCAAAGCTACATTTCTATCCTTATCTCTCTGATGTTTCGCTTTTAACGCTTTTCGAGCACTCGAGCGGCCGAAGTATAACAGAGTTTGCGGCCCTGATTCTTATTATTTTTGTTTCTCTCACCCGCCACTCTGCGACGAGAGCGTTCTTCCACCGTCATCTTAACAAAAATTCCAGAGGAGAAGCTCCGTCGAAAAGCCGCGGACAAGATCGGCGTTCTATTTACACAGACAAAATATGGGACACACAGGTGAGTCCCGTCGCATCAGGGCTCGCGAACACAATCCTATGTTTAACTATTTGACATTTAACTATTTCCTATTGTGTGGCGGGTCGTTTTTTTTTATTACAATCGTTTGCCAGGAGAATTTTGTTATACGGTTCTATCGCTTCATTTCTCTTCTCGCTCGTCGCCGTCGCGTCAGCGTCGCAAGTCCGTCGTTTATATTTCCCCGCAGGGGTGTCGGAAAACGGCGAGTCTCGAAATTCGTGAATAAAATCAAGTATGGTGTTAAAAAGATGAAACATGCGTTTTTCTCGTTTAAAATATCGCTTCGAGGACACTCGCCGGTTTACGGCCCCCCGCTCGAGGTTAAATTTCGAAACTGAAAAGTACAATGAAGTCAAACAAAAAAATCGCGTCGTCGTTTACAATTAACTTTACTTTACGTTTTTTTTTGTTGTCGACTTATCGTCGTCGCAGACGTTCCCGTATCACTTCATCACTTTTCTTTATACAGCTTAAATCATCACGCCTTATACAACTATCTAAACTCACTCGCATAAATGATCAGTCGCACTCTCACGCACAAAATTACAATCGCCATTAGCGCTTCGGCTTTCTTTCTTTTTTTAATAATAAGAAACGAATCGTGCTTTTGTTACCATTTTTCAACTATTTCTTCGCAATGTGTGTTTTTTCTACGCCTGGTTGACCTTTCTATTTTGTCACGACCAAAGAGCAATGTCTCGTATACGAAGGGGTTTCATCGCGTTTTCACTTCTCTCTTTTCCTTGTATAACAGATACGTATACATCGTCTATTTTTTCGATCGTTACACACATCTGCTCTGTATGATCGCTATTGCAAATATAATTACGGTTTTGTGTTTCTATATGTCGCGGCCTATCTTATTTTATATCACCAGTGTTCGTATGTTTGCGTGTACTCGATAAACTATTGGCTTCTCGGTATGGCTATTTCGCGGTTTTACATGTGTAGATAGATATATATAAATCTCCTGTTTAAAAAAGTGTATTGTACATAATCGATCAATAACATCTGTGTAATGAATGGCGCCACGCGCCACAACACCGCGCGAACGAGACGTACCTTCGAGACTTTAAAACTTGTCTTGTTTTGAATTCCCGAAGGTACGTCCCTCGACGGCGAGACGCGTGGCAATTAATTATAAAATGAAAAAAGAATAAACAACAAGGAAAAAAAGACATCTGTGAGGTTCAACGGCTCTAAGACAAAGAAGAAAAAAACTATTGTAGCTGCTCGGATATATCGACGCGAGGTAGTTGGATCAATGTTCTTTAAAAAAAAAAACGCGCGCGCTGTATTACATGTTTCTTTTTCCTTTTTTTTAATCCCATTTATTTAACGTAGCGCAGTTTTTTCTTTCTTTCAATCACTTCGTCATCGTTTATTTATTTATTTCTTTTAATAATGTAAAGATCCGTGTCTATTGTAACAACTATTGCACTTATGATTTGCTGTAACTGTAATATAATTAACGGCGTATAGAAGAAAGACTGTCAATATTTCTTAATAATTAATATGTTTTTACGAAGGTACATTTAATGCCTTTCACGTTTCACTTACGTCTGATTCCCAATTATTATTATCACTCTCTTGCATCACATATACGCAAAACATACGCACATTTTCTCCCACTCTCTCACGCTCATTCTTTCGAATCTGTGCTTCTCCTTTCCCGTTATCTTCAATAGTTCCATTTCTTTTTTTAATGAGAAAATATATGGCGTTTATGTTTGCTCGTATGAGATATAGTTTCATACCATGTAAAAGTTTATAATATATAATATTTGTTTTGCGGTGTGTGTAAAAAGGGGGGGTGGGGGGGAGTTATTTATAAGACTCTTCTTTTCTATATATATAAATATTGTACGCGATACACGTGCGACTTGTGTTTTCTTTAAGTTCTCTTCTCAGATAGCCGAAAATAATGGAAAGCGTGTTGATTTCTAAACTCTTTTCTCATCGAAGTATAATTTTGCGACTCTCTAACCCGAAAAAGAAAAATATAATGGATCTCGCCTTGCTACTCGTCCTTCTTTTTCTTTTTGCTCTCTTTCTCTCTATCTCTTTTGATATTTCCCGTACAGAATAAAACTCTCGGATACAAGAATGTCCATTTTTTTTTTATTTAGCATCGGGCAATTCCTCACGTTTCGCGTTACTAAATTTTAAAACCAAACTTTAGTGGGAGCTGTCCCTCCAGAAGACTCGGCCGGAAAACTAATTTTGCTTTATCATTGTTTCCATTTTGTTTATAAATTGCCAAACAGAGCGACCTCGAAAATTTTATCTTTCATCTTTGATTATTTTTAGTTACAAAAACTTTCCCCTTGAAATGGAGTCGTTGCGGGTCCGAAAATTTTGTGCTTTTGACGCCACGAATGTATCGTTTCTCTTTTTTGCGGACTCGTGCACGTGCCTTTTTGAAGGGTAATTTCGCATCTGGAGGGAAGCCGCCTACTATTTTTCAGTGCCTTAATGCCTATGTACGTTATTTCCTATACTTCCTTGTACTTAATAATGATTATCCGTATATGTAATATGTATTTAGTAAACCTTTAAACATTATCCACTAAAAAAAAGAAACACCGTATATTTCAATTAAAATTTCGCCGAAAATTCACCAATGTGCCTTGCGCGCTTTTTCAAGTGAGTTTCAAAAAAAGTTGGGGGGTACATCGAATTAAATAGCGATTCCCGAAAAAAAGAAAGAGAAGTTTTTTTTTCTTTGTCGTTACTTTTTTTAGCCTTCGATCCAAATTTGCATGCGCGGTTGAAACTCGCTCTTGTAAAAGGAGAAGGAAAAATAGCAGATGTACAATGAACAAACTTTAGCAAGAGTTGTGTGTATACTCTTTATCAACATTCTCTCTCTTTTTCCTCGTTCCCCGATTATCTTACTTTGTCATATCGCGGCGTATGAGTGTTTTCGAAACTGTTGACAAATGTGATTTTCGAATTCCGAGAGAAGAAAATTGTTGCTCCAGAAGAAGTTATATTAGTGTGGGGGGGATCAGTGTTGTGGGGGTGGGCACGGGGTTACAAAAAACGTTCGAAAGCGTTTTTCTATTAATCTGAATAAAAAGGAAATAAGCATGAAAGAAATCGAATACAAAGAAACTATATATGTATGCAATGAATTAAAAAAAAAACAACAACGAATGTTCAAGGTATGCGTGAAATCTCTCGAAGTAGCAAATCAGCAATCATCATCGAAGACACAAAAAACTAGTAGTAAATAGTAGGTAGTAGTACCAGAAACATTAATAGTAGTAGTGGGTAAGGTTATATAGTAGAGGAAATTTATGTGTAGAATAATAGTGATTATAAAGTAGTTTTAACTAAAATAGAAAAAAAAATTATGGTGAAGATTATCGCAAATCTGGGACTCGCCGGGCAAATTTTGTCTCCTCGCTTCTAAAACGTTTTACTATCTCTCCCTACAGACCGCAAATCCGTGAAAATTCTCGAAACGAGTCCCCGGGGCGAAAAAGAATATATTTAAAAAAAAACATAGCAAGTGCGAAGCGAATGCAAGCACGACGGAGGTCGTCTCCGTCGGCGGTGCGAACTTCTATTAAAAAAAAAAGAACAAAATTCTTAAGCATCAATTATTACAAGTTATCGATAAACGATTAAGTGGCGGAGCGACGTTGTGTCGCATCCCTGCTATCGACTATTACTTATTTTTTTAATATGCATGCAACCGTGTGTTTTTTCATTTACACATTTTTTTATCTTTTTTAAACTTAGCTTCGTTTCCCTTTTTCGTAATTCTATGATCGGTTGTGAATTCGGGCAGGTGTGCCCCCAGCGCTGTGCTGGGCCTGCGCGCGCTAAAACGTCCCTATATCATTTTTTGTATCGTTACTTTTTTTACTTTATTTTTTTAATATACCTCTTTACTCATTATTCATTCTTATGACCTATATATTATATTCGAGTTTCCTTGCGTCTGCCTTCCTATAATAATACAGCTTTAGCATTCTTTTTTGCATTTTTGTCTGTCTCTCTCAACAAAGTTTTGGACTTCCCTGATCTGCGGCGATTGAATCCCATTTTTTTGAAGTACCTTTGTTTTACTTTTGGGTCGGTTTGCAATTTGTATTTTCTTTGACGAGAGCTTTTTTTTTCGTGCTTTGCCTGGCTGCATATATGTCTGCTGGGTATACCATATTTTCTTTCTCAGCCTTTGTCGAGCGGAAGGGATTTACAGTCAACCCCCTGAACTGCCAATATGTGCTCAATCAAGAAGAGAATCGAGCTGTTTCTTTATTTTCGTTTCACTTGTACTCTTGTTACATGGCAGCTGCGAGAATTCGCTTCTTCCGGAACGTAAAGATAATTTTGGGTTTTAGTATTAATGACTGCGCAGACGGCTCATTTGCTCCACATTATTCATCTTTGGATGCGCGATTCAGTGAGATAAGCTCGCGCCATGCCTCCACTACATTTCCATTGTCTATTAATTTTGGAGATGAATAGTGATTTTTCTTATCTTCCATATTTGCCAGTGAAATGGCATAATTTCAGTGAGGCAGCGCATATCCACATCCTCGTTTTCACTTGCATCCATGTACACTGACTGCACAATAACATCCTATGCTGGACAACGCACATCCGATTCAGAGACTACTTATATAACTGTATAATTCACCTTCAATAATATTACTATTAACTTTAACTATTTAAATGTTTGTCTGTGTATGTATATATATAAATATATATATATATAAATATTTACAAAAGTGGGTGTCTGTAGTAAAGAATAAAGTTATTACATACCCGCGCGGTTTCCCGTTAATGCCCATTCGTCGGCAACAATTAGACAATAGATAATATATTAATGCATATTACAACGCGTCGTTGTTCGCTCCGATTCGAAATACCGCGTTACCCGCGAAATTCCGCCGGAGCCGACGAGCGATATTAATCTCTACTTTTTTTTGTTTATTATCATTGCTTTTAATCAATCGCATATTCAATATATTATCTGTTTACCGATTATATCACTTGAACCGTACCGTCCTGTCTTTCTCTTACGTAACAACAATGCCCAACTGTGTGCTTTATAAGGCCCTCGATGCCGTCCGTAAAAAGAACTCGCTTCCACCACGAATCGTCGATCGGTTCGTTCAGAGACTGTTTTTGAAAGTCACAGTATTGAACCTGTCAATAACCACATCCGTAGAACGACGAAGCCGTACTTAATTGTGCAAACTGTCGTGCATTATATGTATTGTGAGAATCAAATCGATCGACGATTTGTCACGGAAGCGAGCCGAACGACAATTTAAGATACACGATAATCGTCTACTACCCTGATCGTAGCGCGTCATCATTCATGTAGCCGCGTTTTCGCACTCCCTTTATCCTTTCAGAGAAAAACGAAACTAAATCACTAACACTAAAGCCCAAAAAACGAAACTATATGGTAATTGAAGAAAACGGCCGATAGCGTTATCTTCGACTCGATCCTCCTCTCAAATTTTTGTTCTTGCTTATCGTCTAAGGTATTCTTAAGATTAGCAATAATTTTACTCGTTTGCAGTATGTATGTGTATTAGTAACTAGCAGAGAGACGAAAAATGATTTTCGAAAAATCCTCCTCCCGCTTCGACTTCACAAAAAAGTTGTGTTTGTTATTTCTTAATGCGTGTGTGTATTATGTATAGGTCTGCAGTGTTATGGGCTGTCTTCTCGTCTGTCTTGAGATGATTGCTGCGACAACTGTATGTGCGTGTGTTGTGTGTTGGGGTTATCCTGTGGCTGTGCATTCCAGGATACTGAAGAGTATCCTCAGCGATGCCGGAAGTCGAAACCTCGAGGTTTTTTCTCTACGTCTTTCAACGGCGAAAAACTTCCGGTTTCTCTCGCTTTTTTTCTGATTGTTTCCTTTTTTTGTTGGTTTAGTTCGCGAATCGCGTAGTCGTTACGCGTTAGACGCGGCGTTGCTCGTTCTGTTCTGATCTGACTGACTCTATTTCTTTTAATCTCCGAATTTTGTCCATTTTTGACCATTTCTACTTTCTTTGAGCTCTCGGGTTCCATAAGTGTAATCTGATGGTGGACTTGATATTTTTGTTGTTGTTGTTTTCTGCGGTTGATCCTCTGCGGAAAGAAGTTACACCCGAAGTTACCCCGCTCCGAAAAAATTTTGTTCCTCTTCTCGAAAATTGTTTACAATACTAAATAGAAAACATCACTCGATATCCCTTTTCCTAATAAATGGTGCGTCGATAAATTTAAATACTTTTCTTCATTTTTTTTTCTTTACTCTTTTAAATAAACTAACATTTAAGATTTAGAGGTTAACCGATTTTGTACATTCGTTTTACAGCGGCAAATCCCCGACCGCGTTCAATTAAAATTTTTTTTTACATCTCTTAGAATCATCTATAACTTTAAAGACTCACTCCATTTTCCGCTTTCTTTTAAGTTACTATATTAATAATTCTTTTAATCTTCACGCGTCGCAATTTAATAATTATTAATTCTCTCTTTAATTTGTACATTTAAGTTTTGTCTATCTCGAGCGTGCTTTTGGGATTTTTTTGCGGCAACTCTTTTTTTTTTATTTTGCTTGTCGATTCATCGTCTCTGACTCGCTTGCGTCGATGAGACTTCGAAATTTTTCCCTCCTGCTTCCAAAAGTACAAGCCTCCGTGCTTCTTTTTTTCAAAGTTCCAAAAAAGACTCGAAAAAAATAAGCTTCTCTCCCGGTTTTCAAGTTTTCGCTCGTACCCGCGGGATCTTCGCATGTTAAATTTATTCTTCTTTTTTTTTTCATCTTACTCATACCAACTTTTCGAGGAAAAAGAAATCGTCGAACGCGACGAACGAACGAGCACGTTTGATTGGTCGGAATACATGCGCTGTGCATATTTTCTTCTTGTTCTGTTTTGCTTCTCTTTTTTCGAGCTGATGATGCTTCCTTTTATATCAGCGCGTTTTTCTTTTCTGCGTGGTTTTTTTTTATCCGTGGATCTGCTCTCGAAAGACTCAGGTCCGAAAGGGTGTGGGGGGGAATGGGAATGATAAAAGTTGCTCTCATTTTTCTTCTTCTCTTCTCGTGGGGGTGCAAAAGAAAATAATGGTTTTTCTTCGTTTTCTCCTTCGCTCACTTTCTCTCGTGCGTGCATATCTGTCGGAAAAAGTTCTTCTGCTCTTTCTTTTCTTCCTCCATATGTTTGGGAATTTGGTGTTACTGCTTTTAATTCTGTTGAAAAAAAAGAGGAGCGTCAAGTATTTTCCATTGCTTCGAATTTTGCACTGGCTACTTTCAGAATGCCGAACGGATATAGTGCTTTAAAAATGCCCTTTGTTTGCTCTGTTATATACGAAAATTGTGAGATATGCTCTCGCGCGTCGAGTCTTTAAATATACTATGCTCTAGGATATGGCGTCCTCGACGGCGAAGTGTCGGCTTTTGTTATGGTTTTCTCCTTAATCCCTTGGCACTTTCGTTTGATAACGTTTTTTTTTCACTTTTCTCACGTTTTCAAATGCTCTCTCACGTTCAACTCTCACTTACGTATCTTAAGCTTGACTTTTGCCTGCCTGTCTCGTCCATCGCGCGTACTTTATCATTTTTTTTTTAAATATTTACGCTTGATAAATAATTCGGCAAGCGGAGGCCGGAGACGAAAACGCGCACGCGAAGGCTATCGTTTCTCTCTCTTTCTACAATAGTCTCTTTCACTTTATCTTAATAGAAAAAAGGTGGGGGAGGCGAGAGGTCATGTCTCTCTCTCTTTCTATTTTTCTCTGTCGCGCTCCTCGCCACCGCGCGGGACGTTCGTCTGCGGCCTCGCGGCCCCCACATCATCGAAATATATTAATTATATTATACAATTTTCATAATCCGACTGCGAAAAAGCCCAATCTTAACCAGCGGCGCCGCTTCGCTTCGTGGCCGCGCGCAGTGCAAAAAACTGCTCTCCAATACCGGCGAGCAGCAGCGCCGATTTAGCCAGCGTCCTGTTTTTCTCTCTCATTCACGTTCGCAGGTACTCGCACACTCTTATAAAGCATACACCCGCACATTCACCCACACGCGACTATATGCTATACGTTATTACTTATCGTTTCACGTAAAAAAAAAAAAAATTGAAAAAAAAAAAGAATTCACGCGCACACACGCTACTAAATACGCGCATCCTTTTTTTGTTTCCCACTCGTACACGAGGCGCACGTATCGTGCACGCGCACGCACACATACACGCCCGGTTTATCCCTCTAATATCGTTAAAATTCATTAAGTTATTAAAAAACATCTAACAAAAAATCGAAAAAAGAAAGATTCCACTCAGATCTTTCCAACAATGTATCAAAAATAAACTTATACTCTTAGCTCTTTGTTTTACGTTTTTTTTACTCTCTTTCATTCCCTAACTCCCCTTTCTCTACTTCATCATCATAGCTCTCTCTTTCTCTCTTTTATTTTTTTTTTCTTAATCATCTTAATCCACCGCGCGCACTCTCGTTTATATAAATATACACAATTCCGCGAGAGAGAAAGAGCCGGAGAGCGAGGAACGAGGAAAGCCCCTCTCTCGTCGTCCCTCTCGTACTCTCTCCGTTTCTTCGCTACCTCTCGTTTTATTTCTTTATCATTTCCTCTCCGCTTTTCATCCCGGATGCGTGTTCCCTCTCTCCCCCATTCATGTGTAGTATTATTTATCTTTTTTTTTCATAAACTCGTGTATCTCTACATTTTTGTACTAAATGTATTACATACTGTGGCGCCGCGCGAGCTCGACGCGAGACGAAGCCGTAGCCTCGCTCGCGATCTTCGGGGCTCTTTGGCGCGGGGGAGGGCCACTCTCACAGAGATGGCTCCGCGCGCGCCAAGTGCTTTTGTGGTTCAGTGGAAGATTTCCAACGCGGTCCGCGGAACGCACGTGCACTAACGTGAAGATTTCGACGTCTCGTCGCTCGGTATTACGCCTCAAGAAAAAAACGACTTTGAGAGTCGAGAAATCCACGAGGACGCGAGCTTCGAAAGTCGGCTTCCCGGCAGACACGGCGTCGTGGCGCGTTGTAAGTTTGTCAGTTCGATATTTTATTAGAGTGGATCGGCACGGGGCGTCGATACCGAAGCTAGGTTCGGTAAGGACACGCGTCCCGTGGCCGTAGGGAATATCGCCTGGACGTCAAAGCGTTGAAGATCGACGAGAATCGGCTCCACGCGCAACCTGTGCGCCGGGAGCCAATAATCGAGGATCGACGACGCGACATCGGCGCTACAACCCCCCAGAAATCTGTACTTTCAAGTAAATATAAATTTGCTTTTGCTTTCAATAACCCAAGAGCGCGTTATCGCAAAATTCAACGGAATTGATCCTGAATGTTTGTGTCTGGTAACCGATCGACAAGGTACAGTTCCCCGAGACTAAGAACCCCTCGAGGGCTCTTGTCGCCTCGCGAGTAAAAACTGACGGCGCGCGCGCGCACGCGCCTCTATCGCGTCGGATCCTCGATCGATAACTACTCTTTACTTATCAATTAATAGTATTACTTTTTTGTTTAAACACACGCACACTCACACATTATTACATCCATGGTAAAGTAAAAATCCCTGAAGACTTTAAATCCGTGACTCTCAACCTCTCTATAAACCTATATATAAATCGAATCCATTAATGTCTCTCTCTCTCTCTCTCACACCCGCACGGGCCCATCATCGGGCCCTTCGAACGTCCCTTTTACATATCTTAACATCATCATACCTCGCCCTCCACTTCCGCGAGTTCTCAATCGAGTTGTCGCAAGGAACTTCATTAATACGAAAAAAAAAACTTTATAACCGCTTCTTTGGTATTACGGCGCAAGGCTCGGCGCTGCCGAATTTTCTCCTGCTCCTTACACACGATCCTCTCCTCGGGCCGGAGCCTCGTCCCTTCGCCTCTTCGTAAGATCCTTACGTTCTACGCTTCTGCTGGTCGGCTGATGATAATCTTGCTTCTCTTTTCTCTTGGAGTCTCTCTGGAAAAACGTGGCATCTGCGGTTTCGTCGGTCCTCTTCACTTTTTTTTTCTTTCTTCTGGTTTAATCGTAGATTCCTCACGGTTGCAATCGAAACGAGCCGAAGTGGTGCTCAACTTTCGTTTCATTTTTTTTTCTTTAGTTCTATTCTGGATTCGTCTGTATATAATCGTAGATAATCAACATGTGCTTAAACTGATGGCGGTGATCGGTTGGCAGTATCTTCATTATGTTTTCCGTTTTTATAGATCAGCTTGGATCCTTATGTTTCATTATTTATTTTTTTCCATTATCTTCCTGATGATGCAGCTTTTCGTAGTTTTGTTTACATATTACAGCAATAGTACCAATAGCATAGCATGGTAATAGTAGTTAGCAGCAGTTTTTGTAATAACAGTTATCCTCTTGCTTCAATAAACGTAAAAGTGTAATCTTAAACCTCTCTCGCTCTCGCTTTCGCTCTATCCCTCTCTCACTCTCTCTCTCTCTCTTTGTATAATATTATAACTTTAATATTAGGTAGACTTGTGTTTTATACTCGGCACCTTATCCATTACTCATCTCTTCCTTCATTTAACCATTATTTTAAATCTTTAACCGTAATGAATGAGGTAATAAGGTTGTGTGTGTCTTTGTTCCTTCATCATCATCATCAACATACCCAAGTCTTCACCGTCGTCCATACAGTTATTTCTTCTTTTTTTTCTTCTTCTTCTCTCATATCAATCGAACTCTCTCGGTACCTCGGCCGAAGCGCGGTAACGAATCGCACTAGAACTAGTCTCTCTCTCATAGTCTTTCCTCGTTCCTCGAACAATTTAAAAAAAAAAAGAAAAAACTTTTCACACACATTTTTCATCACGAGGTAGTAGCTGTTGCATAAATCTGTTGATGGCAGAGAGTAAAAGGGGCCCAGGCCGAGGTAGACGGACGACACCGTTACTGGATTCTTCAGCTTATTCTTATTAATAATCATCATGTATCTTGAGCGTGTATGTATCTTCAAATAAAAAAAGAACTAAGTTGGCTGGTTGACATCATCATCATCATCATCATCATCATCATCATCATCATCATCATCATCATCATCATTATCATCATCTCATATCATCATCATCATATCTTCTTTCTTCGCTCTCACAATCCGTTAACGTTAATCCACTCTCGCTCGGCATCGTCGTCGTCGTCGTCGTTCGTCGTCAAGAGTTCGCTGCCGGCTGCTCGTGGTTACTGGCTCTGCTGCTGTTGTGCCTGCTGGGAGGGCTGCGACGAGGGCGAGGAGTGCTGCTGCTGGGGCGTCGTGCTGCCTGGCTGGGAGGTAGCGCTGTCGTCGCGCCGCGAGCGTGCGCCTCCCTCTTGGCTGTGGCCACGGGCCGATCGGCCACCGGGCATGCCAGAGCCTGGCATACCGGGGATACCGGTCACGCTACCGGGCGCACCTGCTGGCTGGGCAACCATCGCGCGGATTCTGCGCTGTGCCGACTACAAGGATTATCGTTCAGTTCGTATTAAGTAAAATGTGCATTTAGTTTTGTCAATTTTTAAATTCAAAGAATTGCTTCTTAAAATTTTAATAAAAAAAAATAATAAATAAAAAGTTGAAACTTTTTTTTTAAATAAACATTTATCAATTTAAAACCGCAAAATCCCAAAGATATCTAAAGCTTTAATTTCATAAGTGATGCGTACCTGTACGGAGAAGAATGGGCCAATAATGTGGACGGTAGTCTCCTCATCGGCGCTCGGTGGCGTCGCTTGCTGCTCGGACAGCTTGATCACGCTGCCAGTGACGCGCTGAAGCTCACGAACGTTCTGGCCACCCTTGCCAATGATGCGGCCAACCTGGGCCGATGGCACGAGGATCTCAACGGTGAGCCTGACGTCTTCGGTGCCGGACACGAAGCCTTCCTCACGCATTTTCTCGAAGATCAGGTATTGGGCCTGAACGAGATCAAGGTCAATTAGATTTCTAAGTTCGTATATCAATTTTATAGCGAGAAAGTATTTGCTTTTATTTTTTATTATTTTTTCGGCGGAAGGAAAAAGTTTAGATTTTAATATATAAATAAAAAATTTAATTTATAATATATATTTATAATTTATAATAAATAAAAAAAAAAAAAAAAAAAAAAAAAAAAAAAAAAAAAAAAAAAAAAAAAAAAAAAAAAAAAAAAAAAAAAAAAAAAAAAAAAAAAAAAAAAAAAATTGCCGTGTATAAAAAGATTGAAAAATTTTTATAAATAAAAAAATTGTTGTTAGGTTAAACGGAGCTCGTCCTCAAAGGGATCATGAGACAAGCACGGGACCCAAACTTTAATATTCCTGATTCTTCAAGCAAATGTCTGCATACGACAGCCGCCCAAATGTCACAGGTTTTATATGGAAGCTACACTCGGTACGAAAAAAACTGGATTCCGGGACCGAGATTTGAACTCACGATTCTTGCGTTACCAGTCAAGCATTCTACCGATTGAGCTAACGGAGGCTCTGGAGACCACTACGCAGAACATTCCTATAGCTAGCGCGTTTTATCTTCTTTTTTTCAGAGCTGAGTTAGAGAGTTAGATAATGGAAACAATTCTCAGTACTTGAGACGTAAAGTATAATTATGGATAATTTATTAGCAACAAACATTTTTCGTAATTTTTCCAACATTTTTGTAATTAAATTGTAATTTTTTCATAGCGAAATTTTACTTTTATAATCCAAAAATTCTCTTATGATATTTTTCTTCACAGCATTTTTCAGACCGAATCAAACATAATTTTTATCCAATCGATAATGACACTTCAAAATAAGATTATTTTATCCCTATACACAAATATATCTTCACAAGCTACTACTTTCACCTCCTATATAACAAAACTCTGATAACTTACCTTCCACTGGGACTCGGGCGAGCCGACGATCGTCACTTTCCTCTCGGTCTGCTGCTCGGCAGGCTTATCCGACTCGAGGGGCGCGATCTTCACGCTGGCGCCTGAGAACCGTATGATGTTGCGTATGTGTGAGCCCTTGGTACCGATAATGGCACCCACACTATTGTTGGGTATGTATAGAAATGTCGTCTCTTGGGGGTCATTTGACGGCACGCCCTGCTGGGCAGGCAAACTACCCTGGTACGGGTATGGCGCGGGTCCGGTGCTGTAAAGGCCGGGGCCGCGCGAGCTGTAGCCCATACTGGCGGTCGACATCATCGCCATGGGGTGCAGACCCGGGAACATCATGCTCTGGGGCTAAAATTTGAGCATTCGTTGACGAGTTAGTCGGTGTGGTTCTTTTGGGGGATTGGGGGGTGTACTCGAGAGGTAGCTTGGTTCAGGAGTAAAAGGATGATTTGCTTTGGTTCTCGTGCATGGTAGTGATATTGCCACAATGCAGAGATACGAGTTAAAGCAAAGCTGAATTATCCTTTTAATCGAGATGGTCAATAGTAATAATGCATTTTTAGTAGTCTAAAACTTATACAATCAATACAATGTGTATTTTCATGAATTGAAATCAATTTTTAAAC
>JAPYZO010000887.1:0-41146 GCA_030522905.1 Torymus flavipes | reverse complement strand
GAGAGAGAGAGAGAGAGAGAGAGAGAGAGAGAGAGAGAGAGAGAGAGAGAGAGAGAGAGAGAGAGAGAGATGAGAGGAGCTTGCATACGAGTAGGTGTGTACCTGTTGCCAAGGGACATTTAAATGGCTGGCCGTCCGGCGAAAAACAGCTGAGGATCGGTTGATATGAGATGACGCGCTTTTCCCAGAGAAGTGGGTGGAAGAGCCTGGGAAAGTCGAAATCGTTGGTATAAGCCGTATGTAGGGTCTCGAGGGTGAACGATGGGAAAATTATTTTTAGTGCGGGTTTGGGGTAGGGATATTTTGTGACATGTGGAAGAGGTTATTTCGAAGACTTAGGAATCTTTTTGTTTTTTAGCAGATTTTCTTCCTATAAAATAATTGATTATTGCGCAATTTTGGTAAAATTTCCCCACAATCAAACTGTATAACGCAGCCCAATTCATATATACAAAAATATATAAACAATTTCTCGTCACGCACGAGAATCATCCACCGAGCGCTGCATGCACAATACATACACCATACCAACATAATTCCATACCAATCTTCAGCAAACAAAAAAAGAACGAAATACCTACCCTCGCGCCGATCTTCATTCATATACATCGATCGCTGCCGACTTTCGAATCGGCCTGTCCCATACGGCGCCGCTCGCACAAAAGTCATCGTCGTCGTCTCTCGCGTGCTGCCACCGCACATCTCTCGTATCTATATATTATTCGTCGCGCGATTATCCGGCCGTAAATATATCTGCAACTGGCGCACGCGCGACCGCAAACCACATGTCTCTCTCTCTCTCTCTCTCTCTCGCGAGTATTCTATACATATATCGGAAGCCAGCGGCTGCGTGTGCTGTGCTTCTTCTTCGCCGATTGATATTATTGGCGCAGTGTTTAAGTTCTTTCTAATCCGAGTGTGCTCTCGGCGATTTCAATGCGAGTATATATCTATAGCGGAGAGTAATTATTGCGTATACGTACGGCCTACTTTCTTGGAATTTTTCGAATATGTAATTGGGGGACAATGAGCGAAAGCCGCGAAATTTCATTCATACAGGCCGTCGTGTATATAATAAGAAAAGCCGACCATGCGTGTGTGTATTCACTTTCATCGGGTTAGAATAATATTGCGAAAATATATAATACGATTATACACGTATATATCGCGGCAGATGTCACACAACGCGATCAATCGACTGCTCCGCAGCCAAGTGTAACCTTAAAAAAACACACACACACACAGTCAATCGGCGCGTGCGCGGGGCAATTGGCCTCTCCGCGTCGTAAAAGCCCTTCTCGCTTGATAAAGGCGACGGCGGCGGTGGCGGCGGTTTATTTGGGTAACGAGATAATAGTGGGGAGAGCTCTTATGTTGGCTCCGAAAAGCCGATTACACGATTATCTCTCTCTCTCTCTACTTGCTCTCGTTAAGATATAGAAGCTGCGTGCGCGCTCTCTCTCCTTCCTTTCTCGTGCAGCGCGAGATGCGCACAACGTTGAATGGTTGTGTATTTTGTGAGGCATTATAGTCGTCGCCGCCGCGGCGGTAGTAAATTTCAGCCTACCGCTCTCGCGACGGCTTCTTTTTGAAATGTACATATTATGAGGGTATAATATGTGGAGTTTTTAATTTGATAAAGTGATTGTTTGGAGAGCGAATGGCTGTGTATATACAGTTGCCTTGGAGGACCATGAAAACGTCTAGTATAAAGACCTGTTGGCTCTTACAAATATTTCAAATACCTCAAATTACGATCCCACCCCTCGAAAAAAAATCACCTCCATACTCGACATATCTCTCGCTATATTATACACACAGAAAATCGCGAAAGTCGCTGGTATCGATTTCGCCTCACGCCAATTATGCGCGGCGCTCGCCGGTGACAGCTGACCGCGCGCGCTCTCGGCAGCTGCCGTGTACGTACGTACGTGCTTATATATACATATATATAGCTCTTTTCCTCCGCCCGCTAAACGAGTATATTTATAAAAATATTTAAGTATACGCGCGGTCGCGGTGTATTAGATTCTCTTTGTTATAAGTCGAGAGATAAAGTATATAAGTGATTATAGTAGGCAAGTAATTAATTATTAGCGTATTAGAGTCCGCGTTGTTTACGTTAGATAAAGTTTATCGCGAATGCGACGACTTATCTCGCTGACGAATGTATACCTCGAGGATTTTTAGAATATTAAACAAAAACAGTTATAATATTTTTCCAAAAAGAAAAGGAAAATAAGCTAAAATATAAATTTCAAAAACAATCGAAGCACGCACCCTCTGAAAGGAAAAACCTTTTATTACGTTGCACGCATGCAGCCGCGGCGCCATCGCTTATGCACACAGACATAACCCCCTCGGCGTATATTTTTATTTCCGAAGGGTGCGTAGAGAGAGGGAGTATACCGTAGCTCGGAAAAAAGGGAAAGTCAAAAGCGAGCGAGGGGATGGGCTTTAAAAGCTACTATATGTACACGAGTAGCGCACATCTGTCCCCCCCTACCACGCGCGGAAAATGAAAAGCTGCGCGATATATATTTCGCCTCTCTCTCGTGTGTGTAAGAGGGGGCGAAGGTAGCTGCTGCAGAAATAGCAAAGGGGATTTTTCCCGAAACGAGAGAGTTGTCGTGCGGGGGCTAAGAATATACACGAGGAGGGGGTCCTTTCGCCGGGAGCAATGAAGCGCGCGCGCGCGTCTTTTTATAAATAGACCGTGGAGAGCTGCTGCTGCATGTAAATTAGGGACGAGTGTGCCATTGTAATGACTATTTATGACCGGAGGGGGTACGCGGGGGTGGAAGGCTTAACCTTGAACATGATATAGCGACGCGTGTGTGTCCTGGAAAAGTTAATGAGTAGTGTAGTGTTTATTTTTCGCTGTGAGAATAATAAAGAACAAATTGACGCTGTAATATGTGAGAGCATCTCTCTCTCCCTCTCTCTCTCTCTCTCTCTCCTGTGATGAGCGACTATATGGGAGAGTGCAGAGTGTGATTGACGTGAATTGAGCGCGCGTGTAGGAGCCGAGGTGAATTGGGTGCTAATGGAATGATTACGGGGGGTAGGGAGAGAAGAAGAAGAAGAAGCGTAATGAAGCGCAGTGTAGTGTCTGTGATTCGCAGGCTGCTTGCATCGAGGTACGGTGATGGCCTCGGTGATGGCCTTGGGGTTAAGGAGTGTATATATATTTCTTAAAATGTTCAGTATAACGTGACGTAACAACTTTTTTTATCATTATGTAAAATCGTCTCTCTCTTACCCATCAAACGACCCTGTTTCCAATCGCGCGGCGCTTTTCCAGCAAATATAAGCGATAAACTACTACTACTCTCCACTTGACTTTGAACTTCGCGTTCGCAATCTCGGCTTTGAGCTGTGGCTCATTGAATATTCGCGATGCGCTGCTCCGGTGACTCGAGCAGCAGCAGCAGCAGCAGCTTTCTTTGACTTTCGAGCAAATGTATGGCATTCATTGGCGGAGTTCAGTTCTCCCAACGCGCGATATTTGAATTTCGCGTTTGACTAGGCTATTACCTTCGCTGCTGCCGGCGTAGTATAAGCTTAGCGCCAGAAAGTTGCGAGTGTCTGCAAGCGTGTGTGTGTATCTTGTGGAAGTTGGCTGAAGATGTATATAGTTTGTTACAACTAAAAGGATTTAGTGTTCAAATAGGCGCAACGAATAAATAAATTCGTAGAGATAATTTTTCACAAAATAAAGATTAATACCGGCGTTTCGTTTAATTATTCGAA
Organism: Torymus flavipes; assembly: GCA_030522905.1. Classification (NCBI taxonomy): domain Eukaryota; kingdom Metazoa; phylum Arthropoda; class Insecta; order Hymenoptera; family Torymidae; genus Torymus; species Torymus flavipes. The sequence continues at coordinate 37,393 of JAPYZO010000887.1, read as the reverse complement.
ACATTTTGCATAATACCATAGAACATCCGCACAACGAATCCATACTTTACATGGCTCGACATATAAAAATAAACAACATCTCCCTACTTATACACGCACTGCACGCATTTTATTCCCTTATACTCCCACAAACGCCACGCGCAATTGTTCATAACATCTAATGAAAATTACATAAGCCCCCGTCCCTACAAAGACAGACAGACAAAACCTGATTAAAATGCGCGAAAGAAAGGCGCGCGCGCGCGTGCGCGAAAAACATTTCATTCTTTCTCTCTCTCTCTCTCTCTCTCTCCTCATCCAATTACGCAATTCGCTGATTACACCGGTGCGCGAGCTCGGGGAAAAGGCGAGCACCGCGCGCGTACGAAATAAAGGCAGCGTGTAGCACACTCGCTCCATATATATATATACACACACTCGCTTTAATTACGGAAAAATGGCGTTTTACGGGAGGAGTACACAGCGAAGAAAAGACTGTACGCGCACTCTCGTGCGACGATAGGGATCAAGAGGGGGCGATTCTTAATTTACGGTTTCCCCTCGCCGTGTCTTCTTCGCGAGCTGCACGCCGGACGTGTATACGTCTAAGGAGAGGGAATCCGGATAGAGTCGCCGAGCGTATCTCCGCTTCCTCGAGGCTTCTTCTTCTTCTTCGCTCACCTCGCCTGTATATTATGTATATATATGTATAAGTATGTACGTGGAAGAAGAAGAAGAGGCTACGCGACGGGCCGCGTCGAAATAAAGACACTGTGTACGGCTTATGTGTATAACAGGATCGTCGTCGTCGTCGTCGTCGTCGTTCTTGAAGTAAAGAGATTCGCTGCTTTTTTGTATATATATATAGCGCCGGAAAGTTGTTGCGCATCAGAGTTGCCGAAAAAGTTTGCTTTACTTTATATACTCGAGTGAGTATGTCTAATTGTTTACTCGCGTGTTTTGTAATTATAGACACGCTTTGTACAGAGCTATATATTACTTTTATATAGAACGTGCCTCGATCTTTTCACACCGCTACAACAATTATAAAACTAAAATCATATATAAAGCCACCCTGAAGAGTAGGTTACACGCACGACGGTACATTAATCCTCTACAAAATCATCATCATCAAGCTGCAACTCGCTCACTTATACCCGCACCCAATCAAAAAGTATCGTATATACTTACCTCATCGAGCAGCCATCAAACCATATATATATATTCCCTTTTTTTCTTCACCCCTCGACTCTTCCCCCACACATACACGTACGTGAAACCCGAGCCTGCAGCCTCCGTTTCACGAGGATCTAAAACGAGAGAGGGAGGGAGGGAGGGGGAGAACGGCGCACGCGCCAGTCTCACCGACTTCCTGCCATCCGCCTCTATGCTTCCGCTATTCCGGCATTATAATGTGTGCGGGAGAGAGAGAGAGAGAGAGGGCCGACGTCAGACTTTCGGTGGCTGTCGTGTAGCCGTCGCATCTGCACTCGTATATATGGATATGTGTGTGGGGGGATGCGGGTATACGTGTGTATAGGGGAGAAAGGGAGGGTGTGTATAGTTGGGAGGTGAGAGGGAGAGAGAGAATTAGTGACAGATGCACGCGGGACTGATTTTTTCACTGGATGCTGCTATATCGATAAATTATCGTAAGGATGTTGTTGTTGTTGTTGTTGTTGTTGTTATATTGTATTGTAAATTTAGCTTAGATCGATCATGTAATGTATAGAGATAGGATCTTGTTTTGGAATTAAATTTAACAAAACACATTTACATTCAGATACCGCGTATCTATACTCAACTTTCCGCGCGCTCCCCCAACTTTTCCCAATTCCAAAACTCTCGCCACGACTTTGCATTTGCACTACCTATAGGTACCTACACCCCGCGAAAGCGCTGCACGCGTCACGCGATCTCTCGCGAAGGCCGCGCGCGTCCGCTAACGAGGCGGAACAAGCCAGCCGTGTCTCCGTTTCCTTCCACATACATATACGCTGGCAGATCTCCGCCGCGGAAATCGCGAACCAGCAGCAGCAGCAGCGCCTCGTTATTGTCCGGGGCCCATTCAGCGAACGGGTGCTCGCGCACTAGGCCCATTCACCGTTTTCTCTTTCTTCGCGTACCGCCGCCGCCGCCGCCGCGGACGTTCAACCATTCAGCAACAGCACATGACGCGTGTATGTGTGTGGTTACGTTCTGGGTAAGGATAGCGGTTCGCGCGCCGGGTGGTTGTAGGAGGCGAATTATATTTGCGCGGGATATATATGTGTGTGGTTGATCGTCAGCTGGGTGTGATATATAAGGCGGTGTTGGTAGAATAATTTTTTATATAAAAAAATTTGTTTTGTAGTGTATTCTATACGTATAAAAATATAAGTCATGCAGTAGTTTATTAATAAACCAATTTTACGTAAAATATATATAAGATTGTATAGCCTACAACGCAATATTATTATGTAGTTTTCAAAACCATAATACACCGTGAACAACGCGCGGTGCACGTGAGCGTATTCTATATACGCACGTAATTGAATAAACACACGCACATATATATACGCGTTTCCAGACAGCGTATATAACACAGGCCAGAAATTTTTACCGTGACAATCGCGATGATATTTACCGGTGCGTTAAGGCAAAAAGTATATATATATATACACACCTTATGCTTTTTTTCCGCATTTATACACCGTGCCAACTATATAAAAAAATATTGTCAGAAATCATCGCACTTTATACACAAACGATATATTCCTCAGTCGACGAAAGAAAGCTGCAATTCGCGCTAATTAAAAGCCCTCGGTGTAAAATATACACGTATAGACATATACGCACTCGAAGCAACAAAATCGAGGCTCTGGCCGCACGGGCGCGCCTCGCACCCTCTCCCTCCGTCATAAATAATTCATCGGCGCGCCGCAGCCCGAAACGCTCCGCCCGTGAAGTTTATTATCGCTCTAGAGAGTGAGGCACAGCGCTGTATATTATTATAATACGAAACGCAGCAGTGGCAGCGGCGCAGCGTAATTAGTTTATTTTCGCTCCGCGAGTCTGCGCGCGTATCGCTCTGTATATAATTCCGTGTGTGTATGTGTGTATGATAGGGAATAAATGGAGAGCAAAAAAAAGAGAGACTTGCATAATCAGGCGGCTGCAGCAGCAACATCTTCGCTTGATACTGGCCCAGCGAAAAATCGCCATATAGTGTGATAAGTATAACTGAGGAGGCAGCAGCCAGCGACTGGCTCTCGAGAGCCGCATTATTCAGTTCGCTCTCGCGTTATTACAATACGTGTGCATTACAGTTCGCGGGTGAAACCGAGAGATTACGATCACTGCCGTGTTTCGGTCGACTGCTGTAATAACGAATAAAAAAATGAAATTTTGAAGCAAGTTTAGAAATTCGATATATATAGGAGGTTGGAAAGTTGTTGTGTTGGTGCTGTGTATACGCGGGCTGCTCGGTGAAAGAAAAAAAAAGAGAGAGAATTACGCGAAGTTGTTGCGTCACGCATGCGGGAGGAGTACGTGTGTGTGCTAATAAGGATTATGTGTCGGATTTACGTAGAGAAAGATAGGAAGGAACGTTGTTCGTGGATTTTGAATTAATTTACGATCAGAGTAGGTATGTACGTGTAGTTCGGATTTTCGTGAAATTTCTTTTTTTTTCACTTCACGATAATATATTATTAACATCGAATTAACCGTTATAGTTAATTAATCAGAGAGAACAAATTTTTATTCGAATCACATCGCGTTATCATTCAATTAATGTCGGAGCTGCAGCTGTGCCTACATAGACAGCCAACGCGCTCGTCTCGTCTTCTTTGTTATAAAGGCAACGTGAAACAAATGTAACTTCATCGTTCTACTGCATGTAAGCACGCATACACACACCGCGTATACACTGCAAGTGAGTCATTCGAGATAATTCTACACTTGCCATAGCAGATCCCGCTCAATTGTCATCCAGAAAACAACGTGTGTATGATTGAAAGGAAAATTTCGCGATTAAAATGGCTATCGCGTGTGTTGTCTAATTTTAAAAATAATTTTTAATTAATTTTTTTTTTTTTTGTTTAATAATTTGCTCAACACACGTTACACGTTACTCCAAAGAAAATCCCTTCCACTAGCACCCTAACGTACGCAGACAAAACTCGTACCACCACGTGCCCGAAAAAAGGTCCGTTATATACGTAGGTATATAATACTAGCACGAGGGGCGACAAGATTCGCGCGATCAGTCGCGTTCGAGGCTCAGTTCGGTGTGCAGCTATATAGCTCGCTCGTGTCCAAGTGTACTTACCGCGTATATATATAAAGATTGGAGAGAGAAAAGCGAGAGTATGGTGAGACCGAGGGGCGGCAAGCGAATCCTCGCCGAGGGCAACAAGGAGAACGAGCGCGCCGACAGGAACCTCGTCGACAGCGGCGCCAAGAGGCCGAAACAGCAAAAGCAGCGTAAGCGTCTTTATTCACTTCCGATTGTATCGGGAATATTATATATATTGTCGATGGGAAGAAAAAAAAATCTGTGCCCCCATATATATATATATATTATTTACCGGAGGCGTGAGATGGTCTCATATCCCCGCGGGAGAGAGCTTCCCGCTTCACAGTAGGCCGTCTTTTCCTGCGGCTCTTGGTTCCCGGAAAAGTCGATGATTTTTCTCTATACGAGAATTCTACTCCTCCCTCCTATATATATATATATAATATACGAGAGCTGGTCACGTGTATACAATCAAGCTTTAAAAGACTCAAGGCAACAGGCTGCTGTTGACTTTTTTTTCGCGCGCATCACGTACAATGCGCCACTTTTCGAAAGCATTATATACAGACACACACAGGGGTGGTACATAGTGGCCACTGTATTTTCGAAACACCCCTCGTGGGTCGGGGGGTGGCGACGATGATAACACCTGTGACCGGGGCCCCCTTTTTTGGGGGTGGCGCCGAAATCGCGATGCGGCAAGTGATGCGTCTGACTATCGGCACGTGGACACACTTGAATTATATATACTTAGGTCCTATTATTCCGCCCGCATACTTACGCGAGTCAGTGTAAAAAGCGGCGGAATCGGTCGACCACGATGAGGGCGCCTCTATGTAGAGTTTCGCAATTCGCGTGTTACATAATTTGTAGATACGATGATGATGTTCTCTTTGTATATACCGCGCGTGAGAATTGCGTTATTCACGCATCGGCGACGTGCTCAACCATTTTTTTTAATGACTATATTATAAGTGTGTATAAATATACAGCATCCCCTCTTGGCTCTATATCTATCCGCGTGTAAAGCTGGCGAAGTCATGCGCGGCGTTAGACAGAGATAGAAGCGCAAGCGCGCATGGGACGTCCCAGCGAGACGCAGTCCCATGGAAACCCGAGATGAGCAGGCGAATGAAATCTACGCTCTCTCACTCACTGCAGAGTGAGTGTGGCTACTTTGTTTTCTCGCTGTATGTGTCTCCTCCTCCTCTCTTTTTCCCCTCGGAATTTTTCCCATCAGCCCTCGTGGCGGATGCTCTCTATCTATCTCTGGTGATGCTCGCCCGCGTTCAACTTCGTTTACGATCGATCAGCAGCGGCTATATAGAGGTTGATTGAAAAGTTGCTCATCGCCTTATTCTTTTTGGGTTAATTGCGTCGATGAGGTTTTAATCAACTGCGCTGGTTTCTATTTTTGTCGTAGATTTGACACGGCTTGGGTGAAATTGTTTATAGTTTAAACGATGTAGTTTCATTCGTGCTCCCGCAATTAATTATTACGATTCTGCGAACTCTTTATATATTACATGACGGGTGTCCACGTTCGGAAGAAGGAGAAAAAAGAAAACATCATCATCATGAATATATGAATATAAATGAAGAGGTCAATTATACTTATAATTAAGCCAGCATCTGGAGCAATTAATGTAAGGATAAAAAGAAGGAACCAGCCAAAAGGACGATAAGCTCGTTACAATTAACCATTCAAAGATAGACTCATCGGTGCGTCGAATACAACTCGCCACAGACTTTGAGTCATCACCGAAGCATCTCCAAACAAATCAATAAAATAACTAGCCACAAGGAACCTCCAAGCACTATATCATCATTGCCAGGGAACAATTCCTACATGAGCGCACCAGCAAGGACATCGCACTCCGTTCCAAAAGCTCGCTGCTCGCCCTTATCGGCTCGTGCACCATAACGAACCTTCGCATCACGAGCCCGGGCTGAGCAGCAGCAGCAGCAGCATCCCTCTCTCCCTCAATTCCACCCCTCCGCGGCCCGGTGCACAGAATCCGTCCGTTCGCGCGTCCAGGTAGCGCACATAGCACTCGCTCGCGGGCAGCTGTCCACCAGGTGCGCTCTCTCTCTCTCTCTCTCTCTCTCTCTCTCTCTCTCCCCTCCTTTGATGTTTCCCGGCGAGCGCGCGCGCGCTCCGCTCTCCCCTCGTCAGCTGGCGCGCGCTAGTCGGCGGTAGTGGGGAGGAGCGTTGTGATTGGCTAGCGGCTCGCGCCGGGCGCGCAGGCACGAGCGCAGCCCGCTAGAGCGATCGCATACACCAGTCAGTCGCACCCGGGCGCTCGCGAGGATAGCCACGCAGCTCTCTCTCGCTTTCGCCTCTTGTACTTGTATAGGTATATATATAAGTCCCTCTTCGGAGTGTGTGTTATAGTGTGTACACGTAAACATAGCGTATGTGTACAGATATAGTCATGGCACAGCATTATATTTGGTAAAGTCTTCGGTGTGTGTTTTTCTACGCTCTCTTTCTCTCTTTCTCCTTCTTGTTTTCTCTATCTCTGAGTTGACAAGCGATTGAGATAAGAGACGCGCGAAAGAGGAGATTCGCATTTTAGCGAGGGACACGGTCGTTGGATGTGCTTGCTCGCGTGGCTACGCAAGCGCAAGCGCTTATCACGCAAGTCCTCGCCGACGTCCTCGTCGTCGTCCTCATCGGCAGTGGTATACACGGTGACGGGCACGGCCGTCATGGGAGTGTCCTCGACCGAGTGCGCGATTAGGCAGGCGAGCGGTGCCAGCGGCAGTAACAAACTGCCCGCCGGTGCAGGCCCTCATCAGGCCCATCACAGGTGTAATTGCTGCGCCCACGCGGCAGCCGCCGCCGCCTCTGTGGTAGTGCCAGCCGGACATCATCATCATCATCCTCAGCATCAGGCCCATCAGCCCCATCATCATCATCAGGTTACTGTTGCCGGGCATCATCACGGCCAGCCACAGCAGCAAGTTCTTCAGCAACAACAGCATCATCATCATCAGAAACATCAGCATCAGGAGGCTAACAATCATCACCATCACCATCATCACCACCATCATCATCAGACTAGTGCGCCCAGTAGTGACACGAACATTCTCGCGCCCCTCAAGAGCAAGATGAAGGTGCTGAAGAAGCTCAAGAAGAAGATGGGTTTAGGTAGGCTTTCGTTGTTGTTTATTGCTTTTCTCTTTCTATCTTTCGAAAATTGCGTACTAGAGGTAATGATCGGTTGGCCTAGCAAATATACCTATAGCTTCTATTTCATTCTTAAAAAAACAAAAATAAAGATGAAAAAATGAACATGGTCATTTGCTGGTATCCAACCGCGGGCAACAACAACTCTAGAAACGCTTATGTGTGTGGTTTTATTGTCGGGAACTCCGATCCTCCCGCCGAGTGGGAGTTTATAGTACACAACAGTGCTCCGTTTTACGTAAGCCCCGGTTCCGCGGATCAAGGTCCACGTCACTTTTTTCCCTCTCGCCATGGTGACGAAATATCGCAAAAGTTGCGTCTAGCAGCTCGCTCTTTTTATTATTTCGCCGACGCCGCGGCGGCGCTGCGCTCTCGTTTCGAAAGAAGGTCAGGCTCAAAGTTCTAAGTTCACTCACTCACTCTCGTGATCTCTTTTTTTTTTGTTTACCCCTCGCGCCATGGTTACGGGGGCGCAAGCGCGCGCTCGTTCCCGTTTTTTTCCCTACTCCCTTCCGCTTCCGAAGCGGAAGCGAAAAAAGTGCAGTAGACGAGGGCTTTTCCTCCCCGTATAGGCTTCTTCTTCTTACCTATTGTGAGAGAACGGCTGTGGGGTGTATCGTATTAATAGGGCGTGCAACTGATTCGTTAAAGAATTATATACACACTCGGCTGTGCTCTTATTCTCCAAGAAGAAAGAACTTAATAAAGACGGCAATTCTCGCTGACGCGTGTACAATCCCGGCTAGGATCTAAATTACATCCTCTCTCTTCGCTCGCGAAATTACGGTTGATGAGAGAGATGACGTCGTGACATAATCAGCCACCGCTGCGATGTTTATCTCTCTCTCTCTCTCCTTGCTATAAAGCTGCGAGCAGCGGAGAAAGTCAGAGGGGGGAAGAAGAAAAAAAAAACAAAGGCGCCATTGTGCGCGCTTTCCCGAATATTTTTCAGGTCCCCGGGAGACAAGGAAAAACGGGTAACCCCGTTTCCTCGCCGCATTGTTTATACCGTCATCATAGGCGCCCTTTAATTCCTCCGCGCGCGGCTTTTCTTTCCTCTCTGTGTATATAAGTATGCGTGTGTACGCCGCGCGGCGCGCGGTCCTGATCAAAGGGGTCAACCCGAGACGAAGAAGAAGAAGGAGGCGTAGGAGGCGGAGGAGAGTTCATTTCCCCAGGCGCCTTAATGAAAAGACTCTCGCGCGCGGCTTGGTGACCCCCTTTTTTCCTCTCTCGCGCCCTTAAATTATACCACCTTTTTTCGCCTTTTGTACATTATTGTACCTCACGTACACATACATCAAAACTTTTTGCGTGTATACGTAAAACCCAATGAATCACTAGCTCTCTCGCGATAACACGCGCGAAACACGGTGTCTGACGCATCGATAAGCCGCGCGCAGCTGTTTCCTGCAGCAGTAGCAGCAACTTCTTATACATATAGGGTATAACAAGCCCCTGCGCGACCGCACCCCCGCGCCCTCGGAAAAACGCCGGCTCTGCTCAGCTGACGGCGCCACTTATACTCTTCGGCTCTTTTCTACACGCGTGCAGTATATGTATATAACGGTGCGACGCGGGAGGATACGCACGTATATATAACTGACCCGCGCTTGGATGCTGCGAGGAGCAGCAGTGTCCTGACGTCACGAGGGCCGGTCTTTGTTACCTCACTCTCTCGCGAAACCGGTTTTTCTCCCTATCAGCTGGCCGTTTATATATATATCTATACATACACTCGCCGCTGCTCCGGACGTCCGTTCGTTCGCTCTTTCTCGTGTGTTTATCTTCGGGGGCGGTTCAACGAGGTCGCCGTGGCGATAAGTCTCAGGAAGCAGGTGGAGCGAGTATACGTACGTACGTAAGTGAGCAAAGAAGGAAAGAATGAAACAAACTCCTCTCGGCCGGAAGTCAGCGAGCAAGCAAGCAGAGTAGAAAACGCAGCCGACCGAACGCGCTCCCTTTGTACTCTCCTCCTTATATTATGCAATATCGGCTTCTCGGAACCAAACTTCTTCTTTTTTTCTCCCCTCTCTCTAATTAAAAGGAATAAGAGAATTACTATACCAAGTGCGTTCGATTTTTCCCTATGCGCTGCGTGGTAGTAGTCGCCTTGAGGGCTATTCATAGCGCGGGGGTGGTTAGCCACAGCCCTTATATGATCCATCGCCCATGGGAGAGAACGGCGTTGAAGAGAGAGAGAGTGTCTAGCCTTATTCGCGAACGTATAAGTTTTTAAAGCAGAGCTGCTGCGGAGAGAAACAAACCGTAAACTTTATTTTAGCATCCTACTCTGCGTGTAGATGCACGTATGTATATGTACGGGAATAGAGATTGAAACGTTAGCTGCTGCCGGTCCCCCGCCCACGCTGTATATATAGACACACGCACGCCTTGGCCTGACTTTTTAAGGGCGCCGCGTCGTAGAGTCCTCTGGGATAGAGAGAAGCCCTCGACTTTAATGGAACAAATGTCGCGGCGAGCCGAGAGATCTGTACACGCAGCAGCCAACTCCCCGGTGAATCGTCGCCGCCGCCGCTGCGTGTAAAAGGCTCAAAGAGAGAGAGGAGTAAAAAAAAGACACGAGGCGCGCGTGCGGGATAGATCATCATCGTCGCCGTCGTCGTAAATTACAAAAATAATCCTCTCGCTGTCTTTGGTATATACTGCCCACGCGACGAAACGAAGCCCGGCGCCGCCGCCGCCGGTGGATGATTTAATTGTCCGGGGTCAAGCGCCCGGGGGTCACTTACTCATACTCATTCCCTCACTCACTCATCCGTTCATTCATTCATTCATTCACTTGTCTTCTCCTTCTTCTTCGTCTTCGCCTTTCGGGTATGTGCGTGTCTGCGTATCCGGTGGGCTACTCGGCCAGCTCCGGAAGTCTCGGCCGTTTGCTCGAGTTACACACACACACACACACACACACACACATACCGCAATGGCATATCGGTTTTATCAACTCCTCTATCTATTTGTCTTGCGTCTTATATTGACGCGCTTGCCGCCGCTACTGCGAAAACAACTATTTTCGGCCTCACGATGCGATCATGCCGCCGCTGCTGCTGCTGCCTTCGTGTACACAGACACGTAGGTAGCAGCGGCTGAGAAAACCGTTGACCTCGGGAAAGTTCACATATAAGAGCCTTGCTCGGACGTGATGCGCTCCTTCCTTCGCTTGGATTTTGAAAAACTTCTTCGGCCGCAGTTCAACCGTCTTCCCTCTTCCGCCGTCGTTTTTTTTCCTTCCTTCTTTGGGGCTTCCATCCCCTTCCTGCTTCTACACACACTTATAGACGCGAGTGTAGGGGAAGAAGAAGAAATCGGCGGCCGTGGGAATTATTCACGCGTGCGCGTATATTAAACACACCAAAAACCCCTTCTCTCTCTCAACATCTGCGTACGATCCACTCACACACACCTATATTATACTCTCGTGTACAATCTCGATGGTTTCTTTCTGGGAAGAGAGCTCGCGCGCGCGCGCCTTCTTATTCTCATCCTTATCTCCTGCGTCTTATCTCTCACACGAGCCGCGACTTTCTCCCTGTAATGACTGCACTATATACTCTCTGAAACAAACCAGACGCGCGCACGCACGTATAAGAAAAATTAGCGTGCGTGCGTGCGTGCGTGCGTGTGTATATATGATATAGGCCCGGTGGGGCGCGGCGGCGCAGAGAGAGAGAGAGAGAGAGAGAGAGAGAGAGAGAGAGAGAGAGAACGACCGGACCCCCTGACAACAGCCGCCGCCGTTGCTGCAGTCGCGAGGGGATCGATACAGCCTCTGTGTATTGCGCGAGCCACCCCCGCTCGCTCGCGCGCTAACGCCTATGAACCCCATGGGTGGGGGCGGCCGGTTCCATGGAGATTCTCTCTGTATGTATAGGGGAAGAGCGCCCGCACACGCGACACATCGATATTTCGGCCGCTGCCGTCGCGCCGCGATGCAAATTCGCGCGTCCTAGGCTCGGTTATATATATATATGTCCGCGATTTATACACCATCCTATACTTTATATTATAAATATATAAATCGTGGTGGTGGCGGTGGTTTCGTTTTCTCGAGCAGTAGGTATAGTATGTGGCCCCCTTATGTTACATTATCGATCGGCCTACTCTATAACGCCGAGCGAATCTAAGACAACGCGCGCGTGCAGCTCTCGACCGCGATAACACGCGTATACGCTCAACGCTCTCTCAAATATTTGCACATGAATATGCGCGTATACGTGTATTAATACACACGCTAGAGAGTCGGCTGCTCTTACTTATTACCGCGTAATTAGTTTTCCCGACGTGTATAATAGAGCCGCGCGCTGCGCTACTTTGGTCATCCCTCGCGGATGGACAAAGAGAGCACAGAGAGAATTATCGATCGCGGCGTCGTCGCGTTTTCAAGGGTGATGTATATATATATACATACGTACACGCAGTGGTACATACGCAACGGTAACCGGTTGTTGATTCTCTAATACACATCGGCGCGCGCGCGCCGCGGCCATATACCTTTTCATTGTGATCGTCGAGATTAGACGCGCGTACAATGGGGCGTCCCCGACTTCTTTCGGCAGGGGTGAAAAAAGCATATATAGGTCCAGGGGTATGTACGCGCTACGACGTAGGAATGCTTTTTCACTCTCTCTCTCGCGCTATAGGGGGACATCGTCGCTCTTTGTCGATACATATACATACACACGCGTACTATGCGCGCCCCACCAATGCGGGCTTCGATTGGGCGGCCCGGTGTGCAGCCCTGGCTCGCTCTCTCGCATCCACCACCTGGCCGTATATATATACACGCGCGAGCGACCGTTGTGCATCCGACCATCCCCCTCACACACACGCACACGTATATATATGTACACGGCAACGGCAGCTGCTGCTACTACTACTGAGGTCCGACCCACTTGGGAAAAAAAAAGCTGAAAAAGAGTCGCGTCGAGCGAGCTCCGAATTGCTCGGAGAAGTCGGAGTTGCTGCTGCTTTTCAAAACAATGAGGATAGGATAGAGGAGAGAGAGAGAGAGAGAGAGAGAGAGGTACCGCAATGAGAGAAGTGCGCACTGCGAGGATGAACGTATCTATAGGTATATACGTATCCTGCGCGCCAATGTTGTGGGAGAGTAGGAGGAGGAGGTGGAATAAGGTTCGTTGCACCTAGAGAGAGAGTACATAAGTGCGGCGCAGTACGGCACCTCCTCTAGGCCTTTCTCCCTCCCTCCCTCCCTCCTCGCAGACAATCGCAGCCTTAATCATCATCCGTCTATAAAGACACTCACTCTCTCGACTCTGATCACCTCCCTCTTCTCCTCTCATTACACAACGCACGCTCTCGATAAGATATCCTCCGCTCCACCTCCGAAAAAAAAGGACACGATACCTATCCTTCTCTTTCTTTCCTCGCTCCGTTCGCTACTCGCACCGCCGCCGCCGCCGCGCCTTTGTGTTTACACTCGCAGGAGCGTCCGCCGAGCCGAGCGCCTCTCGTCCGCTCCCCTCACTATATAGGTGCGTGACTGTGTGTGTGTATGCGGGGCCTCGAGCCAGCTGGGGCCTGCGTTCAGCAACGGGCACCCAGTCAGTCGGCTCGCTGGCGTCGCGCGCGCCGCCCGCGTTTCTACCGTTCACTCCGCTCTACTCCTTTATGTATATTATCCTTATCTCGTGCATCCACTGCCGCGTCACACCGTCTTGATATATCTATACCGAGTATTATACATACAGGACGGTCAGGAGTTGTTATACACATGTGTGTTGAGTTGAGTTGTTTATTCGCGACACGAGAGAGCTCCGAACCGCGCGCCTACCCTAGCGCCATCTTCGCCCGCGTCGTCTCCTCTGTATACACACAATCGCCACCACCACCACCACCGTCGTCTTCGTCGTACTACAAGCTACTATTGTAGCAGAGGATTTAAACTTTCCCGCGCTATGTCGTTATCGTGCCACAGGCCGAGACGGCCGCTGACCATCGGCCGCGCTACCAGGGTGGCCCGGCAAAGGCTCTCTTCTTCCTCCTCCGGTAACCCGATCACCGGTGAGTTCATTCACTGTCTCTCTCTCTCTATATATATAATACTCTCTGAGCTTTGTATTCTTTCGACGTGACCACGGTGTACCTACTGTGCTTCCGGCCGGAAGCGCAATAAGGGCCCGATCGATCGATGGGTATTGTGTTTTGCCTTCCGCTCGCAGCTTTGTATACGTGCGTATATAAGCACCGTTCATTAGCTTGCACGACGAGAGCGCAAGGAAAACATCGTACTGCCGATAAGCCGATTATAAAAGCTGTATGCGCGAAGCTGAAGTGAAAAAAAAAGTATATATATCCCCACTTTTCTATGCGTGGGTGTGTGAGTGGACACGGTGACAGATGCGGCGCACTCAGGGCTTCTTACACACCCCGCGCGCTCAAACCTCCTCCAGTATTACGTTTCTCGCCAACTGCTGTCATGTAGCATATATATACACCACTATAATCATACCTTTCCACACGTATATGCTGAAAAATTCATACACTCGCTATCTCCTCGAGATTAGCCGCTCTCTGCGCACTTAAGAGAACCCGCGAGAGAGATCGCTAACCTTCCCCTTCACTCGCGCGTGGGCAGGTAAACACGCGCTCGCGCTCCGTTGCATAACCCACATAAAGAGCCCTGCAGGGGGAACAAAGAGACAGAGTCGTCGTCGTCGTCTACCCTATCTATTTATACTGCATACTACTACTCTCTGTAATAATCGCGTAATGAAAGAGCTGCAGCAGTAGCTTCAGCTTCGTTAAAATTCGTCGGGAGAAAATTCCGGACGGGCCAGCAGCAGCCCCCAGCAGCTCGTAAGGCATTCCTGCGGGTGCATTCACTCTCTTTCCTCTCTCTGTGTGTGGATCATAGAGCAGAAAGAGCTCGGAGAAAATTTACTCGCCGTTTTCCGAGCTATGCAGCCCAACGCGCCGCGTATATGTATAGAGGATATCGTGGGAACGGTCTTGCCCCCCTCTTATATACACATCGCATCCCGATATTAAAAAGCGGGACTACTCGACGATCGACCTTTGTGCTCTCTCTCTCCGACCTATCGATCATCAAAAAGAATCATAGACCGTTATAGAATGATCCTTGATTTTACTCGTCAATTAGCCGTGACTCGCCCGGCAATTATCACACTCGCGTTCACCGTTATAATATATCCCTAATATCTAGCGCTCTTACAATGTAAGTATGATGTATATACGCTTTTCCATCATCGCGAGCGCGGGTCTATCTATAACAACGACGACGAAGGCTTGATACCGAGAGAGCCAGAATCGAAAGTCGGGACAAAAAGATCGTAGCGAACGCGCTATATAGCAGCAAGAAATGTGTGCCGCGGGTTTCCCACGCGGCTTGCGCGCGCTTCTCTCGCCCGTGGTTATTTCGCGCTCACTTCGCGATGGCTAGGATCCGTATAGTCAACGCGGGACAAATCGATTTGCCGATCTCTCGACCGTGGCCGCACAAAGAGGGAAGGATTATCATTGCGCAACTACATATTAACCGTTTATATATTGTAACACAGCGCTTTCTTTCTCTATACTCGTTCGCGAACGAAAGCACAAGTAGAAAGGTCGCGCGCCGCGGCGGCGTGTGATGATGACTATAACCGAGACAATGCGCGAGTGCTGTAACGGTAACGAAAAATAAAAAAAAATCTTTGTCGTCGTATTCACCTTCCGCTGTAAAAAGGACGCCGGAAGAAGCGCGATTACGCCCGTATCGGATCCCCGCCGCTAACCGCAGCCATATCTTGCGGTGTGCGCAAAAAAGTCGCCATTGGGACCTCGATAATAATTAACTCTCCGACACGCGCATATACAGCCGCGTTATTCAGTCTAACCTACTTCTCCCATTCGCGCTAGTTGAGCAAGAGAGGTCGTACGTACAACAAAGCAGCAGCGCGACCTATTGCGCGATATATAGACGGCGAGAAAACTGTCGCGACTGTACGTGCCTCACGCATTGTGTGCATAGAGCGCGCAGTAGATTTCTGACAGACACTGACGCGTATACCTACTGCGATTAGGAGAGCGGAGGAGAGAAGAAGGAGGCAATAACCGGGAGTAGTCACGCTTTTCCAACGCTGCTGCGCCGGCGGTTCCCACGCTGAATGTACGCGCATGTATGTGTGAGAGAGCGCGGGAGCGGCGTTACGGAACGCTTGATTCGGCCTCCGGCTGCAGTGGTAGACACCCGATACTTATACACAGGCGATGCGAAAATCCCTATACGCGTGCAGCATGCGGAGTTTTCCAAGGACTCTCCGAAAACGAACGTATATAACGCTTATCGACTCATTAAGTAATAACACGCACTAGAGCGTGTATGTGTGTTGTTGTTTTTTATAGTTACGAGCGCGAGTTCTAACAAGCGTATTAATTATTGTCACGCTCGCGGGACAACCGGTTTTTCCTCGAGATTAATTGGACGCGCCAGCTGAGGGAATTTCATCTATCTCGAGGGATAAAAAGCAGGAGCGCACGTGCGCGCGCTCCGTTGAAAATCTTGGAAGTGTCTCTGTTTTCCCGAAAAAAGGAGGGCATCATTCTCTGTGAGTGTGTACAGACCTGCGGTTGAGATACTTCCTGCGTGCAGTGTCAAACGTCTGTGTATCGAAGAAAACACGGAAAACAGAGCGAGTGGAATGCTGCCTGCTGGCGCTTTGTTCGATATCCCTCGTCTTCTGAAACCACCGGCGTTTAAAATTACAGTATATATCGACGATGTCTGATATATATATATATAGATACACACGAGAGAGGGGGAGAGAGAGAGAGAGAGCAATTGCGTATAGTTTTCGTGAGAAAGGGATTGCGGTGTTATTAATTGCGATCGGAGAAAGGCGGCCGAGCGGAAGAAGAAGAAGAAGAGCCGAAGGAGAAGAAGAAGCTTATTCTCTCTTCTCTGCTTCTTCTTCTTCTTCTTCTTCACTGCTGGCTTTTGTTCAACGATCGATATTCCCCCTTTACAGACCCATTCGCCTTATATTCCGACAAAAAATCTGTTTACGCCAACAATCATCATCTCTTTGTTTTTTATTTCCCCCCTGTTATTACATATAATATATATAGTTCTTTATTTACTAACGTAGCGTTTTCTTATCTCTGTTACAGCGCCCCGATCGTCGAACGCCGTAACGAACAATCTGCCGCCGCTTACCTTCCACCAGGTGCACGGCGACAACATTCGGTTATGCAACGGCAACACCATTGCCAGGCGGCACGAGAGCTTCTGCAAGGGCGTTACCTTCAGCGCCAGGCCCGTACGCGTCGGCGAAAAGGTAACTTTCGATCTCTCTCTCTAAAGAGATTGTGTGTATAGATAGATATACATGTACGCGTAGGCTTGTAAACCAGTAGGAATGCGACAGGTGAAACGCGTGTCATCGTCGTTATCCATTCTCTTCTTCCTTTTTCGGCAACCGGGCGCATTATTATCACAGTGACAGCAGCAGCAGCAGCAGCCTAGAGAGATGAATATATTTTGTTTTCACGCGGTGATAAAAGCCATATATAGGATATAGGAGAGAGGAAGAGTCCGTCGTAAATTAGACACTTCGCGTGACCCTGATACTTTTACCTCTTTTTCTTATTTATCCTTATAAACACACGAGAATATCCTAAATTATCGGCAAACCATTATTTTATTATTGTCGAGGCGTCTCGTCAAATATTCATATATAAGCAACGTCCTCTTCTATATTTTCGCACTAAACGGTCAAAAATAGCCGGTGATCCAATCGAACGCTTTAGAAATACCCAAAAAATTCTCCTTCTCTCTTTTTTTCTCCATAAATCAACGCACAAAGGACTCGTTAGCGCGTCTGTATGTCGCAACAACTCGCTACTACCACTACGTTCGTTTACCTCTCCCTGGAATAGCGCGCGTACGCCGGCCGAATAAATTAACTCGTCGTCGGTCGTCACGTCAAAACAATAAACTCCGATTTCTAAAAGCTTTATTCTATTCTCACTGTCGACGCATGCACGTACCACCGCAGCTGACCGTGCTGTACATGTATATATATACACACACAGATCGCATTATGCATAACATAGCCTTTGTCTTGCATTATATATATACCGCGCCGCTAAGCTTTTCCACGTATGCTAACGAAGCACCCTTTTGTTTCTTTTTTCTCTCCAATCAGGTATGCATCAAGTTCCTGGAGATCTCGGACAACTGGAGCGGCGTCATCCGCTTCGGCTTCACCTCGAACGACCCGGTGAACCTCCGTTACGGTCTTCCCCGCTACGCTTGCCCAGACCTCACCAACAAACCCGGCTACTGGGCTAAAGCCCTCGCCGAACGTTTCGCTGAACGCGACACTGTGCTGTTCTACTATGTCACCTCGGCTGGTGATGTACACTTCGGTGTTAATGGCGAGGAGAAGGGTGTGTTCTTCAGTGGCGTCGAGACGCGCAGTCCGCTGTGGTCAGTTATCGACGTCTACGGCAACAGCACGGCCATCGAGTTCGTCGACCCGAACAGACAGCACTTCAACAACGTGCGCCGCGGCGCCGAGCACAGCAACGAGGACAATGCGCAGCACAGCAGGCACGCCGCCATGGACGACGCCAGCAATGCGGGCAGAGACGTCGAGAGGATCATCGTGCCCTCCATGCGAGACGTTAGCATTCATCACGAGCCCGACGTCGAGCTGCCAGGACTTAGGTTCCAGCCACAAGGCGTACTATTCGCCCCACTGCCGTTCCATCCGTAAGTCTCTCTATATACTTTACATTTTATGTCTATTATACGCATCTATCCGTACTTTCACTTTTAATCTTGAATACATTTGACGCAGAGAGATAGTGTATGTATACGACTAATGTCACACGTGCTCTCTGATAACGTAGAGGTTTATCTTTACTTCTCAATCGTGACTGTACTGTTTACTAACTAACGTTCTTTTCCTTTGTTTTTTCTTCAGAACTCGCGGTCGCAACATCCGCTTCAGCAACCAGCAATGCGTAGCCACTCGCAGCGATACGGAATTCTGCCACGGCTACTCCTTCACCAACCGGCCCCTTGTCCTCGGCGAGCGCCTCGTCGTCCAGATCCTCGCCACCGAACCCATGTACGTCGGCGCGTTAGCCCTCGGCCTGACTTCCTGCGACCCCGCCCGCCTCAGCGTTGAGGACCTTCCGGACGACAGCGATTTGCTACTCGACCGACCGGAATACTGGGTTGTCTCAAAGGACGTAGCCTCGAGTCCCCAGCCCGGCGACGAGATCGCCTTCACCGTCACCCACTTCGGCGAGGTGCAGATGAGCAAGAACGGCGGAACTCCGAACGTCGTGATGCATGTCGACCAGAGTCTTCAGCTCTGGGCGTTCGTCGACGTCTACGGTAGCACGCAACGCGTGCGCATGCTCGCCAGCAGACCACCCAGCTCACCGCCAAGACAGAGACAGAGCAACAATGCCTCGAGGACGGCGGATACGCCTGTCGCACAGCAACCCCAGCATCAGCAAGCTACAGCCGCGTCGGCGGCAGGAGCTGCTGCACAGCCTACGAACAGTGCTAACGCAGCGACGGAACTATCGCGGTTCTCCGAGATGGTACAGTTCAAGCCAGCAGTAGGCGGCGGTACCGTCCTGGTCGTCAATCTGCCACCGCAGAACTCTTACCCATGCCCGCCACCGCCCACGCCCCAGCAGCCGATCTACGCGTCCAGCCACAGAGCGCCAGCGACGTCCGCTACCGTCACTGTCAATGCCAATACCAGACACGCAGGATCGCCACCGTTGACCGGTACGATGGCCTCCACTGGATCCTCGACCTACGTCGAGCCCGTCAGCTATCAGACACCCGATACCTCGGCTACCTCCTCCTCTAGCTCTCAATCGATGCTCCAACAATGGCGCGAAGGCCTTCAGCCGCCTACGCCTGGACAGCCTAGCGAGTGCTCGATCTGCTATGAACGCAGCATCGACAGCGTGCTTTATATATGCGGTCACATGTGCATGTGCTACACGTGCGCGATACAGCAATGGAAAGGCAAAGGTGGCGGCCACTGTCCCCTCTGTCGCGCTCCCATACGCGACGTCATACGCATCTACAGGTCCTGAACCACCATCACCAGCAAACCTACCAGAGCTACTACTAATGCTACTACCACTGCAGCAGCAGCAAAACCGTTGTTATTACCCTGCTGCCGTAGGCAGCAAAGACCTGCAGCAGCCGAGTGCTTCTCGTTTACCGACGACTAAACGAGACGAGCAGCCGGAAAAGTGGATTTAAGAGAGAGAGACCAACCGATCCAACCCACACACACAGAGAGAGAGAGCGAGAGACAGACATAAATAAAAGACACATTCTATCGACAATTTCGATCTTTGATTTTTTTTTGTTTGTTTGTTTAATCTCATTGTATGTGTATAACTATGTACGATCGATGTATATGTGTACATGTGAGTATGTGGTACGTCGTGTATACATACAGCCGTGCGGGCTTTGACACACACACACACACACACACACACACACACGCTCGTGTTCTGCGCTATACCGGGGTGTGTGGTTGTTGTTGTTGTTGTCTTTTTTTATTATTATATCGTATCGCACGTGTCTATATATGTATGTGTGTGTGGGAGATGGAAAAAGTTGAGGCGGGCAGGATGTGATCCTCGCCGACGTCATAAGGTGGACGATAAAGCTGATGATTATTATTATTATTATTATTATTATATAATTATTATTAATATTATTATTATTGGCGAGCCGCGTTCTTTTTGTATATCCATATAACATAATCGTACTGCTGTGAGGGGGGGATAAAGTGGAGAGAAAGAAAGAGAGAGAAGTTTGCACTAACCAAAGAGATTCTGCATGACGAGTCTTGGCGGCTTCAAAGCGCCGAATGGGGGTGACACGATGATGATCATGATGATGAGGGGAGAAGATGATGGGGCTTTGATCTAACGAAGTTTAGTCGTCGATATTTTTTATGTGCGCGAAAGTGTGCATGAGATAATGTAGAGTGAAAGTGTGCGTAAGTGTATGCGTGCGAGGGGTTTGAGAGAGAGAACGAGAGGGAGAGATGTGAAAAAAGTGAGACGAGACGAGAAACGAAGCGATTTTCGCGCTTTTATCCTACTGAGCCGTTTTATTTTCTTAAAGAAAAAAAAAACATAGTCGAGAGGCTCTTTCCTGCGTGAAAGGCCGTGCCTTAAAAATGAAAATGCGAGTCAAAAATGAATAATGATGATGATGATGCTGATGAGAGAAAGATGAAGTATAATACCAGATGCACAAAGCTCAAGAGCCGTTAATCACACACGCACCACCCACACTTTTGGTTATCAGGAAAAAAAAGCTACGGTCTCGCGCAGATAAAGACGAGGAGGATGATGAAGAAGGAGTGAGGGAAGCTGAATAACGGAAACCGCGCAATAAATGCAGTAGTGAAATCTCTAGTCCAGCGAGCGGCAGCCGCCTTCGTATGTCTGCCGATCCAAAAAGAAAAAAAAAGATTAAGAAATTTTTCGTTCGTTTGTTTATTTTAACCGGGAGAGAGAAGAAGCGTGTGAGCGAGGGAGGAGAGAAATTTTATAAAAAAAAAGAAGATGAAACCAGATAAATTATTTAAAAAGAGAGATAGAGCGGTACACAGCGCCGGATTTATTATTTGAGACGTGACTGGACGAAGTGTCGGCAACGATTCGCGAGAGAGAAAAGTAGAGTGCTTGCAAGTGCGAATGAATCGAAAGAGGCAAATGAAGCAAAAGAAAGATACGGAGCGAGTGCGTTTGCGAAAAATTATATATATATATATAGGTGAATTAAATGATTAAAAATAAAAAAAACGATGTTCCGATTCGATTTTTTCTAGTTACGTAAGGGGGTTATAACGAGTCATTGGCGAAGGGTAGAACGAAAGTATATTCGATAATAATATTTACATTGTAGCTATTATTAGTATCATTGATTATTATTATCATTATTATTATTATTCTTATTATTATAACATTATTATTGATTGCTAATTATTACGCATTAACATTCAATATTAATTCGCGAGCTGTTCTGTACTGTTTTTTTTTCTTTCCTTCTTGCCGGCGTTGGCAGTTCTTCTATTCTTTGTCCCCATTTTTTTTACTCATTGTGTATACACGTATATGTTTGACATTCGGAAAGAAGCGCTTATTTATGTTATATATTATTATTATTATTATTATTATTACGTCGAGATGTAGAAAGTTTTCGTATGAATGACAATTTGTTGTCCTAAAAATAAAATCCATGTACATTTATATATATCGTTTGAGTTTCTTTAAGTTTTATTTCTATCATTTCCTTTTATCCATTCCTTTTTCTGCTTGTTATGTTCGCCGCACGTATACATTTTAGAGCGAGTTCAATAAATGTGTATTGCAAGTAACCAAGAGCTAAACTAGCCACTACTATTTAAATCGGAGGGAGGAGGAGGAGAGATGGTATGCTGTAGAGAACGAACGTTTTATAATTGATGTGCATCACGATATCTGTATCGCGTGACTCACGAAATGTTAGGGTTTTCTCTTTTTTTTTTATCTTTTACTTTCAAGACTACTTTCGTATAAATTTTCATTTAACTTCCTTGCATAAAAACTGTTAACGGATGCTATACAATTCATATCATAAACGATCTGAAAGAAACGAGAAGTATAATTATTGAATTGAAAAAACTTGAAAAAATATACGTTCGAAGAAAGCTAATAGATTATATCACGTTTATTTTCTTGACATATATGTAGCGATATAGATTTGTTTTGGGACGAGAGCAACTTTCATCAGTTTTTATAATAACGACATAGAAATAAATAAAATAACGAATTCGAAACGATGTAATTCGAGATACATAGCTGCGAACATTTTTATGATAAGCAGAAGATTTTGCCAATTACAAGTTTATATACATATTGTAATATAAAAAAGGATGAAAAGAAACGAGCGTCATTTCAAAACGGGCGTTTTACTTTTACTCAATAAAAAACCCTGTATTATCTCTATAAAGGTGACTTTAATTTCATTACGAAACCCGTTTTCCAATATCCTCGATAATTCCTCGATTGAAATAACAGTGTTGCAGTCTTAAAATATACGTAATAAATTGTATTCTAGATAACAAATTGCGATGGCAATCATAAATGCTCCATTTTAATTTAATCAGATTTACATAATTTATCTTTGAACTACATTCCTTAAAGTTTTTCATTTTATCCACTTCGAGGAAATGTTGGAGTAATCTTAAACTTGTTGCTTTTGATTTTTAAGCACAACCGCTTCTCGGGAGAACCTAATAATTTATCCACCAAATAAGTATATCATTCATTGAACATTAATCTTGAAATTACGTTACTTCGTATCTAATGCATTGAAAATTCATTGTAAAACAAAAATTACATTAAATTTATGGTCTTCAAATTCGGAGCATTATTTGCCAACTGAATCACATTTGACGCCATGAGATTGACTTTTATTTTGGAACTAGGACTCAAGAAACGACAGCAACTGCAACATTGGCAATTATAATCAAGCTTCTCTAGGTTATGCGACAAGATCCGTATGTTTAAAACAACTTGTCTATTTTTATAATAATTTATGAAACAACCTTACCAATTTTTGCATAAATCAGATTTTCCAGTATTTACAATGGCCTAACGTCGCTAATTACCCCCCAAATCACGAATTTTTCCTCTAATTAGCCCGATCAAATCATCATTAGCTTATCGTCGATCTCGGCAGCACTTTTTTATCGGTCCATTTGTACCTACACTGAGAGAAAAAAAAAGCCAAATCACGCCAAATCACGTCTGCCGCAGGCAGAACTGCGTAGTTTCATTTAACTCGCTACCATTTCCTTGCAACTGATTCTTTCATTTTGAAATTTTTATGACATTTTCTTGGAGGCCTTCCGCTACTTCTAGAACTAATAGGAAATCTTTAAGCATGTACAAAAACGAAGGAAAATTGTTTAAAAATAACATAACCTCTGAATCTCGAGATATTATTTTCAACGAGAATAGTTGTGTTACGAATTTTCGATTTATAGTATTTTAACTATTAAGTATTCAAATTTAATAATTACGGTTGCAGAGAAGGCACCTGCTTACTTTGTTATCACACACGGCTTATAGCTCTAAATGCTTTTAGCTTTAAATGCTTCTTTCCGTGTCCGATAACAGAGGCCGCAGCGACGATCGAGGAACGCGCGTTCCAGTCGGCTTTTTATGCTGGCATCGCGCGTGTGATGAAATAAAATGGCCCGCGTGTCGAAACAGTTCTGCATCGTCTCCTCGGTGGTCGCCACCATCATAACACTGATCCTCATAAGCCTCAGTCTCTACGTTATAATAAATTGTAAGTTTTATTTTTTTTCCTACCGCTTTTATCCCAGACACGGATCACATTTTGTATTATCTACAGTTAAAGCCGAATCCACCTCTAATAAGACTGTCAGTGGCAACGAAACTCATAAGTCCTCCTTTACAACATTGAGGGAGGGTCTTGTCTTCACTGCGAGTACTCATGAAATCTGAGCCTGGGACATTCCTAGCAATACAACACATCCCCACGTCAGCAACAGCTCGGCAGGTTCGATCCTGGACTAAAACCTAACGCGCTGTTCTTGGCACAGCACCGTGGCCTTCTGATCTTCACCACTTACGACGAGTCTAGGCAGAAAACGAAGTTATACCAACTGACGACCTAACCGTGCTTACTTTACCTGGTGAACGGAACCATCGCGAGTTTCGATGTGTCAATGGTTGAGAATCCCGTTAGGATCAACGTACGTGGATCGTGGTTGTACAGCAGTAGAAAGTGAGATAAATCGTGTATCAAAGAAAACTATAGTCTCTTTTACCTTTGAATGTCAAGTTAACATTAAGATCTCTGTAAACCATTATTCTTAGAGAACATATGGTTACTTTACTCGCCAATACTTTTTTAGATATTTGAAACAAATACTTCAACAAAATAAGATAATTCTCATTTATCATTCACCACGATTTAATCCTACACAGTACATTTCAATTTTTCTTCTTTATCCAGCAAAACAACATACTACTACTATATCAACAAAGTCGACGACCTAAGGCGGTC
This sequence comes from Torymus flavipes, assembly GCA_030522905.1. NCBI lineage: Eukaryota > Metazoa > Arthropoda > Insecta > Hymenoptera > Torymidae > Torymus > Torymus flavipes. Next base: position 12,814 of record JAPYZO010000887.1, on the reverse strand, counting down.
AGTACTTATTCGCAGACCCTACTAACAACAATTAGCTTTGGGCGAGAAGAATGGTGTAATGTATACTTACAATCCGGAGTATTCGATTGGCGGTAGAATTTCGAGTTTAGGTTTAGGGATAGGTGGTTAATGAAGATTAGTACCTATGGGAAATATCAACTGCCAACTAGTGTGATGGTGATGTCCTTTTAATCACTGAGTGATTGATTTGGACTTGTTCCCCGTCATATTCCTTGTTGTTTTATAAAGGTTGTTTTATACTTGTAACTGCGATATTATCTTTATATCGCTTAACTATAATATTTAATTGTAAAAATAACGTACACAAAACATATTTAACATTTTTTTATGAAGAGTAATTTATTTTGTAAACGACTTTCTCTAAAATAAACATTAATATTATTATTAACATTTTTATCATGTATTATAATTTATCGGTGACCTTATGAGAACAATATATTCGATCTATAAATTATTTAACTAGACAAGATTAACATTAACCCCACCGGTATTCGAAAACCTTATGAATATTCGTAATTTTATTACACGAAATCGATATATGATAAATAAAAACATTGTTGTCTACTTATTGAAGAGATATCAGTTATCCAAAGAAAATCAATTAACTTTGTCGTTTAGCTTCGTGTAAGCGATCAGTTACGTAAAAAACGCCTATCGCTTGGTAGCAGATAAGAAATCTAATGAATTTCAATCACAAGCATTATATGCCCCCGAGGAACAATGGCATTGAAGATGACGTATGTCAACCGTTTGAATGTGAAAAAAATACACTATTTAAGTCTCATAATTATTACTTGAGTATTATTCAATTATAATTCAAATGGAGGTAGAATTGTGCCTAATGACGGTTACAATTCAGAGATATTCATCTCTATCTCAACTGCTAGTAATCATCAATCATCAATAACACTGATAAGGTTAGCGTAGTTCTCTTACCATGATCTCGCCATTAACGGCCGAGAATCATATCTACCGACGATTGATAAAACAGATAATCTTCCATAAATCTTTTTGTAGGTTTCCGGCTACATTGTTCTTCCATTTACAGTTCAAAAGTCAAAGCATTATTGTTCGAATGCATGATTAAAACAAAGGGCGTAGATTGTAACCAGACAGTGATATTATCAATGATTCACTGTAATCTTTTAACTACGGTATGAAACATTATGTGTGGTACATTACGTTTCTGAATGCAAGAATTTAGAAATGTTTGCTATTTGGTTTTCGATAAGCTACGTTTATTTCAAATACTTCAAAGAAACGTCGAAATCAATTTTCAACTACGTATTTGCCGATATTTATGTACTTTTCCCTTATCTTATTCCGCTTTTATTAATTCTTATCAATGGCCTCTTTCATTCACTTTTCTCGGAGATTCTCCGGATATACCAATGCATTGAGAATTAGATTACAATTACGAAAAGTTCAGTGCAGACACTTGAGCGATTTTCCAACTATATGTCTCATCACTTTTCCTCCAATTAGCTCGATGAAATGACCTCTTATCACTGATCTCCACAGTACTTTTTATAAGTTCGCCCGGGTATACCTGTCCGCGAGTATAAGAGCGTTCTGATAACAGCGTCCAGTGGCGAGTGCGAGTGTAGTACGTCGCGAGTCAGTCGCTTTTGTTCGTTGGCGGTGTGTGTTATGAAAAATGGCATGCGAGTCGAAGCGGTTCTGCGTCATTTCGTCGATCCTCACCACCATCATAGCACTGGCCTTCGTAGGATCGATTATCTATATTGTGATAAAGTGTAGGTTTCCGATTGTTTTTTATGGTTTCTTACATCGACACAATCGTGAACTAAATAACATATTTTACAGTTCAAGCTTCGAAGGAGTCTCCCACTCCCGGAAGTAATGAAACCTCCAAGATTCCTTTCATAAGCTTCTCTGAGGGCCTTATCTACACCACGTCAACCAACGAAATTTGGGCATGGGATATCCCGAGTAAGAAAACTCTACCCCTCGTTGTTAACGTTAGTGAAACCATCGTCGCCTTCGATTATTATGGCAACCAAACGGTGTACTATTCCGCCCTTGGCAGTCGGCATCCGATCGTCTCCGCCTCTGATGATTGCGAAAGCCTCGAGTATCCCGGTGAAGGCTGGTACGCGACGGCCCTGGCAGTGGATTCACTTGGCGGGAACGTGTACGTCTATGACAGCCAAGGCTTGAAAATCGATGTATTCAATGTGAAAAGTCAAATGTATGGTATTCTAATGGCGGATGTCAAAGGGGTGAAGGATATCGCAGTCGATCCTTACAGGGGTCGGATCTTTCTCTTGTATTCGAAGTCGGTGAGTTGTATACGAATATCGTACGTATTGTTACACTTACACACACATACAATAATTAATAACAACTACTAATTATAAAAGACCAACATGTAATTTATTCAAAGCCGTAAACACACACGATTAAACGTGCTATCAACAACAAGCTCTCGAATCGATGTCAACATATTAGTCGCTTAGCAACGCTTTTGTTCTTATGTTCGATGATGGTAGACGAATACATAACATTATCGTGCAGTGGTATCAAAACAAGCTTGTTGCAATAATTCGTGATAGTATTAAGTAAATTACTTTTTATTGTATTACTTCTAAGGAATAATGTGAAGTAGCTTTGATTAGTTGTTGAAAAATTGTGATCAAGGAAATAATAATTTGACTCTCAAATAAATATTTTTAAGGTATTTTTACAAAATTAATAATACTTATTTTAGTAACTAGTCACAAATAACAATAGTACTCAATATTGGGTAAAATGCCTGCTTTTAATGTTGCATGTAAAAGATAACATATTCGAAAATCTATCTACGATAAAAAATCTCACTGATAAAAGCAAAGCTTGACTCATTTCGAACTCTCTTCTTAATCTTACGAGAAAATAGATTTAGCTATACAAGATTTTACGATTTATAAATTTCGAATATTTATAACCATTTTCGTTGAAATCACGACCGTATCTAAATACAAACATATATGAGAAATTCTTACTTTTTTTAGATATCTATGGCGAAAATGGATGATATGAACTTCAAGGCGATTGTCGAAGAAGACAGTTTGGACATCCGTGCGTTCGCACTCGACCTTGTTAATACCACGGTCTACTGGGGCACGAGCACGCACATCTCAGGTTACAATTACATTAAGGAGAAATTAACAGATGTTAAGCCAGTGGACTGCTTGGTAACGAACATAGGTATATTACACGACGGGATTGTCACTACATGTGAGAATAAAGCTAATGGCAAAGATTCGGTCACTAAGAACACATTCCGTTACCTCGTCGACAACGGGAAGTCCAAGGTCTTCGATGGTCTCAACTTGAACGACGTGCAAAAGTTGAAAGTCTACGGGCCGGGGTACTTACCGGAACCTAAAACCGAATGCAGCAAAAATAACGGTGGCTGCGAGCACTTTTGTTTACCAGGTTATACGGAGCACACCTGTGCTTGCGCTGTAGGCTGGACATTAAATAGCACAGACGGCAGTAGCTGCGAACCCGCAAGCGAGTACCTAGTGTACCTGAAGGACAACTACGTGAGGGGCAAAGTATTGAACACTTTCGCAGAGGCGATTGTCCCTCGATCAATGCAGCAGACGATCCTCGAGGAGAACAACATTATCGAGGTGGATTTCGACGCTCGTCGAAATTACCTTGTCTACAGTGACGACCATGGGCTCTACCGGGTAAACCTAAACTCCAACGGCACTTCACAAGTACAGCTTGGCTATCTGAAGGATGCCATTATCCTCTCCCCCGCCGTCGACTGGATCGGCAATCAGATCTACTACTTTCGATACAATGTCACCGATGAATTCACTTCGCTCATGGTGCAGAAAGCTGAACAATTCAGCGATACTGAAAATCAACGAGAGCTCTACAGGTTCGAACTCAGGCTAAAACCTAACGCCCTGGTCTTGGCACAGCACCGTGGCTTTTTGTTTTTCATCATGTACGACTACTCTAGCCAGAAACCGGAGTTGTGCCAACTGACAACAACTGGAGTGGACCTGACCATTCTTACGTTACCTGGAGTTTACAGTATGAGTGACGTGGCGCTGGCTATTGATTATGATCACGATAGGTTCTATTGGTTCGATGAGGCACGCGAACGAGTGCACACGAACCTGGTGAATGGAACCATCGCGAGTTTCGATGTGTCAATGGTTGAGAACCCCGAAAAGATCAGCGTTCATGGGTCAAGGTTGTACATCAGTAGCAGGTGAGATATATCGAGTATCAAAGATAGTTCTGTATTTTCTTTTATCTTTGAATCTCAGTATAACATTAAGATCTTTGATAAGTTATACTGAAATAACTAACGTTTTAACAGCATTAATATGGTTATGCAACTTCCTAATGATTTCTTAAATATTTCAAAAATATGTTCTAAGAAACTACGATTATTCAATTGTTTTTCTTCCATTCAGCCGAGGAATTCACTACATCAACAAACTCGACGGCACCTACGGCGGCCAGGTTCTATCCTCAGGTCCCAGCAGCGACAGTTGGCTTTCAGAAGCGAAAATCATCTCTGAACATCAGCAGCCTATTCGCGACCATCCATGCGCCAAGGACAACGGTGGGTGCGCACGGTACTGTTTCGCATTACGAAACGGTCAGGGCAAACTGACTCGCGAGTGCGCGTGCAACGACAATGAGAGGCTAAAGGACGACGAAATGGGGTGCGTATACAAGCCATCGTATCCGATCGGTGGGATTCCAGGGTTTCCAGGTGGATTGAGTAGGTGAGGTAGTTTGTGGAAGAAAGTCAGAAGGTGAGAGTGTGATTGTGAAATGATACGGCGATTAAAAATGAAGAGTGAAGTAAAGATGAGATTTTTTGCGATATTGATAGAAGATAACTGCTACCTGCAAGCATGTATCTTGTTGTCTTATCAAACTGTTTCCTTGTAATTCTACTGATATTTTTGTAAATGAAATGCTATTTTTATACTCTTTAACTACTTAATTGTAAGTTTAGTGTACGTAACATAAAGCAAGCGAGAATTTTTAAGTATAAGTATATAATAATAGTAATTTCTTTTTATAAGTGTATTTTTTTAAATAAATGATAATCTACATTACAATTTTTATCCGCGGTATATTCATTTAATCCAGTATTACAAAAAACATCTTAAAAAATACATAAACTATTTCATACACTTTGCTAAGTAACCAAAAAACTTGACTCCTGGGCTTTGCAGAACGACTGAGGTATTCTGGGTATGGGTCAGCCACTTGAGATTCACTGAGGCCATGTCTGCGTTAAAATCGTTAATGGTAGTGTAGCAAAATATCAACAGAAAGGATTGTTAGTTGATATTCAATGCTGGATAGTGAATGAATTACCGATTTACGAAGTAGCTGCTTTTTACGCAGACTGCAAGTATATACTTACGTAGTGCCTGCGGTGCTGCACCTCGATGCACAATGGCGTTGAGCCGGTTGCCGGGGTATTCAGGCGCAACTGTAATATAGCTTTGGAGTGAATCTTAACGAGAATAGCACATAGTAGTTTGAACGATCGATCGTCTAAAAATTTATATTCTCTATTTCCTGAAAAGTGATTTTTCCTACTTATGAATTGAAAAATTTTGGTATTATTTGATAAAGAAAACCTTTTTATTATTAGATTATTATTTATTATATTCATGATCAACCTTACGCATAAATTAAAATATATCTTGAGATGTCATTAAATTTATTAAATGTCTTTAGAGCTCATTACTTAATCTCTTTCAATTATATGATATATAAATAAATCACTAACAGATCACTTCCTGCAAAAATTATGAACTTTCATGTAATAATAATACCAATATTACAATTCAACTTTTCAAGACTTTATTTAAACATTCAGAGTGAATGCTCCAACACAAAATAACGTTTTCATTGATTTTTAAAGCCCATCTAATACATCAGTTATATATTATGCAAGTTTTATGCAACCATAAATTCCATATTACTTCTTCTCAGGAGACTTTTTACGAGCAATAACTGCCTACCTCGTCATTAACTAATAATTACCGTACTTAAACTCTCCATTTCACCCCTTCTCCTCCACTTACTATAAGCGAACAAGCCGAGTAACGCGTTACATCAACAAACTCGAGGGTACACCTAGTACAGCGGCCAGCTCCCATCCTTAACCGCCACTAGCGACAGCTGGCTCTCATTTACAAAGTTCATCTCTGAGCAGCGGCAGTGCACTATTCAGCGTCGGGAACAACGTTGATGTACTTACTCCACGTGGCAAGGGCGCGTGTGTGCATGCAACGAACGGTTACACAAATATGAGGAGTGAGAAGTTAAGATTTAGCGTTGAATCGGATGGTTTGTCGTTTTTTAAAGATTGTTTTATTAAATTGCTTATACCGTAATTAAATATGTTTACATTTGCAAATGAAATGCCGTCGGACTCTGAAACTAGTTAACCGTAGCTTTTACTTAAAGTAAAGCTACAAATCAGCTATAACTCGATGAATTATTATGCGAAAATATAAGAATCCCGTTAATATTTGAAGAGAACATAGTTATCAACCGCATTAAAGAGATAGCAGTAATCATTGCACGCGTACAAGCCAGTCACCAGATAAGGAATGCAACGAGCTCAGTCGCGAACAGCATGTCTTTAAAGAACGACACTGAGGACGTACTACAGCCGCTGCCAGTCAGCGAATGGCCATCACTTCGCGATACTCTGCGCCGCGATTGGCCCACGTTTGCGCATGTAAGAGATATTTTAACGACTATTTTTACGGCGTATACGTTCAAGTATTATTATTATTATTTTATATTCAGTATTATTACTTAGTGGATAACTCGATAAAATGGAGGGCCAAAGATCTGAGCTGGGACTGCGAGTACTTTTGTCCCCGTGGAGGCTGCAGTTCAGGAGTGTTCGTCTCTATCTCAACCGTTAGTATATAGTTAACTGATAAGACTTATAAAACAGATAGACTTTTATAAAACTTTTTTTTACAGGTCCCTGGATACATCGTCATACCATTCGCATTCGTTGACTCAAAGCAGATACTGTTCGAATGCGTGACGAGGACAAAGCGCATCGACTGGGCCCAGCTGGTGATGCTGAGAGCGATTCACGAGACTTTCGACGACGTCATGATACGCGCTGTGGATCACATTTCTGAAAGGGAGAATTTGGAAATATTCGATACCAGACCATCGATTAACTACATCAAACCGAAAGAAGAATCCGCTGCAGCTGGCATCAAGTAAGTTAACAACCATTCTTGTATTACACAACTTGTATAACTGAAAAACCACAGGATCCCAGGCGACCTGTCTCTCCGACCTCTGACCCCTACGCACGCCGCCATCATCTTTAATCTGTGGCCGCGAGAAGAGTTCAAAATCCACCCTGACAAGTCCATCCGCTACCTCAGCACCATAATATCCCTCAACCGTAGCGTCGGCCTGTTTACCAAGTCCAACGACGAGCTCGTCTCCTGGGCGTTGTAGAACGACTGGGGCGGTCTCGGGATGCTACAGACGGTCGAGGAGTACCGCGGCCAAGTCTGTGCTAAAATCATCGTGGCGAGCCTCGCGAAGATGCTGGCAGAGGATGGGATCGACACGGGGGTCATGATCGTGGGTGGCAATAAAGAAGCCGAAGCGCTGTTTCGAGGGATGGGGTGGACGGTGACGAGTGCGCAGAGGTATATTAAAGTGCGGCCGAAATAAGTGCGTGATGGTATTGTGACTGTATTGTGTACAAATAAAGTTAGCGTTTAAGTTAAGTTTATTAACAGGTATAGGCTGAATGGATGATTCTTATTGTCAAGCAAAAATGCGGTACAATTATGCAATTCTGCGCCAGACAATGAGTGAATTACCTACCGGTTTATGATGCTGCTGTTGCTGCTGTTGTTGCTGTGTTTAACGCCGAGCGCGTGTCTATACTATAATGTAACGCCCGAGGCGGTACGCACGAGGGAGTGGAGATGGTTGCCGGGCTGTGCAGGCGCAGTTGTAGTTTAGAAGTGTAGCTCAGTCTGGGTATTTCGATTTATTGTGTTTTAAGTTAGTTTATACGTAATATTGTGATGGATTGTATGTTTGATTGGAAGTCGATTAAGAGAAAAGTTGTTGATATATTTTTTTAATAAATAATAACAATTATTTATAATAATAGTAATTTTACAGACTTTTGTATAAAAATTTTTTCTTGTAATAGTGTTTAAAGTATTTATTAATTTATCGATTATTAAAAAATACATTAATTATTGTTGAAAAAAATTAATCAAAAACAATTTTTATCATGTTGAATATAGTTCTCTGTAGAAGTGACATTATAATTTATAGTAAAATAAAAATATTATATGTGCTTTTTTATTTTATAAACAAACGTATCTTTACACGAAGTAATTTATCTCTTTTTTTACAATTAATAACAATTGACATTGATTTAATTTGCTCATTTGAAAAACGGAGTAAGCGTCAACGAACAGAACACTATGTTGCTATTGTATAATTATTTATTAAAGTACGACATTTAGTAATCAATGTATGACAAGTATATTAACATATTGTATATCTCGCAATCTAGAATACGTACGCTGATTATATAAATAATCGTTCGTTCGTACAATCATAAACTGCGTTCATACATAAATCGATTACATGTAGAATGAATTCACTTGCGCATGATTAAAAAATTCAACTCGCAACTCTGCAAGGCTGTCCAAAGTCTGTGCCTGTATATTTTAATATCAATAAACCCTTCTCATTTATACGTTACCATAGGATTTAAAAAAAATTTCCATGCATCAATAATCGTATACCATTCCCAATATCAGCAATCGATTTGTCCTTTCCCTACACATACCATCAACCCCCAACCATACCCACACTCACCAACCTACCGACCGCCCCACCGTTTTACCATCCACCACTAACCCACGTTCTCTCACTTCCACCAGATGCCTCTCCGTCTCTCCCCGCACACACCAGCTTGGCGCCTATTGGCCAATTCAAACGGAGCCCACAGCTATATCGGCCGCTCGCGAGCAGCGCCGGCCGGCTGCGTTCATCAGTCAGCAGCACTCCGCGCACGAGCGTCGTGCCGTGCAGAGTCGTCGTGTCGCGCGAGCGCGCGCGTGTGTGTGTGTTCCTGCCGCCGCCGCCGCCGCCGCCGCCGCCGATAAAGAAAAAAAAAAAAAAATAATCAAAATAAATAATCATAAATATCAATGGCCCCCGGGGGGCGAAGGACTCGCGCCCTGGTAGGCGCGGGTTCGAGTGTGCCTCTTTGCGTGATGGATAATCTCCAAGGATAAGGATATAGTATATACATCCAGACAAAAGATATATCTGAGAAATGCCGTTCATCGTGCGGAAGGTGGAGCCGCGGTACCTGAGCCGTGGCCACGTGCCGGCAGCTGGGGCAGTCGACTGGCCCTGCGGCGCCGAGCTCGAGGCGGTGGCCAACGGCGCGCTCACCGCGTCCCTCAGGCAGCTGGCCTCGCTGCTCGTCGCCGCGGAGGACGTGTTCGCCGAGCTAACAGCCGAGCTAGCCGGTATCGCTGAAAGGAGCGGCAGACTCAGGATGAGGATCGATAGGGTCGAGGAGGCGATCGGCAAGGTCGATCCCAAGAAAATACCAGTCCGTAAGTGTCCAGCCATGAGAGATATTATCGTGTATATAATATGTGTGCGAGAGTGTGGATAGAACGGAGTTTCGCGGTCGATTGGAGCACAAAGGAGCGCGTATATGCTACTCCTCTGATGCGACGTGTATACGCGGGGCTGAAGCGTAGTAGAACCGGATCGGATAGTGCAGTGTAAGTTGAAATTCGCTTACAACGACGCGTTGTTGTTGCTTTGGCAATGCCATCATATCGATTTTACAGAAGGAAAGTACACAGTTGTCGTCTGTCTAAAGTCTCTAACCAACGCTCTAACAGTATTATACATATATCTAAAAGGGGGAAGAGCTGCGTACGTATAGTTCCTGCTAATCAGCCGTTCGCAGCCTGAAATTTCACACCGCGATTCTAAGCAGTTTTCGTTTACCGTCGATTATGTACATCGCTGCTCTTTTATCGCTCGCGCGCACCACGCACAGCTTATCTCCTTATCCGTGCGTGTATATAGGCACGGGCGGTTATCGCTCGAACAGGTGTCCGCGTCTAGCGATCTCTATGATATTGCTTTATTGTTCCAGACCCGACGATGCAAAGAATAAATTATTGAATAAAAAAAGAAACATTCGCAGTGTGTGAATATAATACTCTTATTACATAGAGACACACGAGCGCGCGAAGGAGTAGGGAAAAACGAGTTTTCCGTGCAGTACACGCGCGAACGAACGAAAGTGCAGAGTAAATGAAAAAGGGAGAGGCGAGTAGCGCATATAACGCGCCGTTTTGATCTATTCTCGGAGTGCCGCTTGCGCGCTCTCTCTCTCTCTCTCTGTCTCGAGACTCGCTGCGTGCGAGAGCGTATATGTTATGTTTGGGCGCGAGCGAGAGAGGAAGTTTGCCGAGTGAAGTGCGTAGAATACGTATGTATGTGTGTACGTAAGAGAGTTTCTTTAAAGCGAGATTTTTTTTTTCTTTCTTTAAAGATTCCTTCGCATATGTACAGCAACGTTTAAAGTCATTGATTTCTACGTATATAATGACTAAACTATATTATAATAGTCGACTTCTCCCCCTCCCCGTTCCCTTTTCCATCCATCCATCCATCCGCACCTAACCCATATCGATACTATACTCTTCCTCCTAATCACCGTCGTCAGCTCCGAAAAAAAAAATCCCTCTCTCCGCGCTTAATTACATCTCTCTCGCTACTTACCATCACATCATGCATCCCTATACACACACAGACACACACATACACACGAGGAGAGAAAAAAAAAGAGAAGAACCTCTCTCTGTGTGTGCTCACCTCGAGCGAGGCGTGCCTCGTGTACTTACCTGCGCGTGGGAAAGGCGCGAGCAAGCGAGCGGAGGCTGCGTGAGGCCCCTTCTTGTGCTCTCTCGCTCGCTGCGTTTGGTTCGCTTACAGTCGAGGCGCTCCGAAATATCACCGAAGGTAGAGAGAGAGAGAGAGTTCTTCGGATTGCGTCTTTGAGATTAGTGTGTAGTATAGTTTTTTTTAGAGGGAAAGTGCTGTTAAATGAAAAAAAAAGAAATAAAGTGATGATTACGATGGGTGATGAGAGAATTGAAAAGATAAATTTTCCATTACAGCTATATTACCCTTTACATATGTAGAACACGTTTATATAAATTAATCCCTTGTACAATCGCTTTTCAATTATATATTCGTTCCGAAAGATATAAACTTGCGAGGCAACATAAAATATATCGAGAGAGTCCGCAGCTTCCAATTCGATTGATTAAGGTTCGCGCGCAACACACACACACACACACACACACACACACACACACACACACACACACACACACACACACACACACGCAACTAAAATATTAACCGCTTTCATTTTGATAAAACGAGACGCGCGCGGAAATAATTCATATATGAGCATGCTTGTAAATTCGAAAGAGGATTAACAATCGCTGTTATCTATATATACACGAAAAACGTAATCGCCTCGCCCACTTCACTTGTAATTTTAATTTCAAATATGTGGAAACCCAAATATTATCGTGCGGATCGAAGGATTAAAATTCACTTCGATAAAGTGAAACTAGCGCAGAGGAAAAAAATACAGAGCGTAAAGTTAAAGCGCGCGCGCGCGCCAATTAAGCCCGAAAAACGTCTCTTTTTGCGTTTCAGGGGTACGCATGTGTATACATTCATACAAACACGATGCGCGCGCAGTGTACAAGTAAATAACGGACTTCCGCGCGCGCTAGCTGCTCGCCAACGCGAATCGGCAATTAAAAGCGAGCTGCTGCTGCTGCTGCTGCTGCGCATCGTTCCATCTCGCTACGTTTGGGATGTTTCTTTCCTCTTTTTTGTTTTATAACGGCTTTTGATCGCGTTGATTTTTCGGGGATTCAGTTTTCTAGTTTATATAGTAGCAGAAAAAAGGAGAACCGCGGTTGCATCTATATATATATATTATGCAAACCTAGTTTGGCACTTTTTTTCCCCCAGAAAGTTGTAACCGCTGCACTTTTGCATGTTAAATTAAACAAAGTTACGAAAAAGTTGTGCGCTTTTCGGCCCCCCCCCCCCCCGCGGCAGCGAATGTTTATATAGTTTCGTAATAACGTGCAATTTCCACCGTAGCCTCAACTGTTTACGAAGATTATATTATGCAGCGTTTAACTCTCTCTCTCTCTCTCTAACATAATTGAAAATTAAAATCATGATGCTAAATCCACACGCGTTCGCCTCTCCATTCCACGAAACGTCGACTTTTTCGTCTCTGCCTTTTCACCTCTCTTTTGCCTGCTAACCCCTTTGAAGTGAGCACTGAATACACATATAGACGCAGCGCACGTGCCGCCAGCGCTTCGTCCTTCCTTTTTCCTCTCTCTTCTCTCTCTCTTTATACAACGTTCCTTTCCTCGCATGTCCTCGGCGCGCCGCTGCACAATGCGCTCGAAAATCGAGCAAGAAGAGATCCGGCGCGCTGCAGAGAGAAAAAACAAGAACGGCAGGAAGGAAGCGCTCGCTGAGATGGTCGCGCGCGTTCCTTTTTCCGTCGCCCATAGTGCACACACACAGGGCGAAGGAAGGGAACGAGCAAAAAGGAGCTATACTTCATTAGCATATCGTCATTTGTTACACAGCGCGATCGCGCCTGCGCGCGCTTTAATGAGATTGAACGAGA